>WBMZ01003290.1:0-49792 GCA_013400975.1 Atrichornis clamosus
CGCCGCCGCCCGCCGCCGCCGCCGGCGCCATCTCCGCGGCGGGGCCGCCCCCTGCCGGCTGCCTGTGGGACGGGCCCGCCACAGCCCCAGCCCCGCGGAGCCCCTCGGGGTGCGGGAACCACTCGGGGTGCGGGACCCCCGCCCCGCCCGCCCCGGCCCCTCACGCCCCGCTGTACTTACTGCCTTGTGAGGCTCCTTCCCCTGAGGCAGCTTCGGTGTCTGCAAAGAGAAAGAGCTGCGCTTAGATCCGCCGGCCGCGCTGCCCCGGCCCCGAGCGCCGCCTCGCTCGCTCCCTCGCTCTCCTCCAGCCCGGCCCGGCAGCACGGGACGGAGCGGGCGGTGAGGGGCTCACCGGGGCGGCGGGGCCGGACCAACAAGGGCTCCTTATTAAACTGCAGCTGCTCGCAGTCATAGCGTCATGGAGTGGTTTGGGTTGGAAGGGACCTTAAAGCCCATCTCATTCCACGCCCTGCCATGGTCACGGGCACCTTCCACTAGACCAGGTTGCTCCAAGCCCCGTCCAACCTGGTCCTTTGGAAGAGGCTCCCAACGCGGGACTCTGGTTCCCCAGGCTGCCACCTGGACATGAGATGGCTGATGGGATGTCCCTACCCAGGTCGTCTGAGGGGCTTCAGGGAGCTCCGAGAGGGCTCTGGAGGTGTGGGGTGTGGGGATTCCCTGCTCCCCCTGCCCCATCCCTCCTTCNTCCCCCTGCCCCATCCCTCCTTCTGCCCCAGCCCGGCTCCTGCTGTCCCTCCAGGCAGAGGGGCCCTGCATGAGGCATGTACAGGCTGGACAGACACATCCCAACAGTCCAATGTCAATGGAACTCATGATGATGAGTATTGTAATTTCTACAGAAGGGTTGTTGAAATCCCTCAGGATCTTAATTTATAGAATCTGCAACTGGTTTGGGTTGGAAGGGACCTTAAAGCTCATCTCATCCCTCCCCCTGCCATGGGCAGGGATGCATTCCACTATCCCAGGGTGCTCCCAGCCCTGTCCAACCTGGCCTTAGACAGTTCCAGGGATGGGGCAGCCACAGCTTCTCTGGGCACCCTGTGCCAGGGTCTTCCCACCCTCACAGGGAACAATTCCTTCCCAATATCCCATCTAACCCTGCCCTCTGGCACTGGGAAACCATTCCCCCTTGTCCTGTCCTTCCATCCCTTGTCCCAAGACCCTCTCCAGTTCTCCTGGAGCCCCTTTAAGTACTGGAAGGGGCTCTGAGCTCTCCCTGGAGCCTTCTCCTCTCCAGGTGAACACCCCCAGCTCTCCCAGCCTGGCTCCAGAGCAGAGGGGCTCCAGCCCTTGGAGCATCTCCATGGCCTCCTCTGGACTCAATTCAACAGGCAGTTCCTGGGCAAGTGCTGTGAACCCAGGAAAGCGAGCAGTGAACGGTGCACCCGGCTCAGCCTCCCACGGGATTTGGCACAGCCGGCTCCACAGACAGTGATGGCAAAGCCTCCACAAGAGATGTGCCACACGATTTCCCCCAGGGCGATTCTATCCTGGGCTTACTGAAGGCAAATGTGTAAAGAAGGGAGAAAAAGCTCCCTCCACTGTGGCGTTTGGGATTGCAAGAAGCACAGAGCTGAGATCATGTTCAAGCCCTAAATGAATGCAACAGGCAAAGCCCCAAACTGGAAAACAAAACCCAAAGTTACAAGTCAAGGATCATAAATGATTAGGATTTCCAAGCCAGTTTGAAGTGTTTCATATTCATCCTAAATGGCATGTACTGTATGTCACATTATCTAATAACGCAACTATGTTGCAAAATATTCCATATGTCTCTTGGAATGATGCTTGCACTGCTCTGGAAACCACAGCTGCAGAATGGCACAGCATTTTTGAATTTAAAATTCGCAACCTTAAGTAATGAACCCTGTTTGCATTTAATTTCCTTATTTCTTAAAAATAATATAAATAAATGATTGTGGGTTTGAGAATTTGTACATTTCTACTTGATTAACCTGCCTGATTAGATCATTTTTCTAGGCAACATTATTAATTTGGCACAACTTCATAAACTGAGGGGCCAGATCAGAAACCCTCAGTATCAGATGCAGAACCTCAACAGCAAAGCCCTGGATTTTTCCACAGCTGCTACTTGTTTGAATTCCCAGCCATCATTCAAGGAAAAGTAGCTATGGCACAATGGATTTATGCAAAATGCTGTCCTGGCGTTCACAAGCAACGGCCTAAATAAACCATAAAAGATATGCGCTATTTAAATAGCTTTAAAAAGTACTTTAGTAAAATTTAACAAGAATCAGACAACACACAAAGGTTTAAGGAGTGGCTGCTTCTGAACTGCATTAAGAATCGTTGTGACTCTTAGTCACAAAACAGAATAAAGCATTCATGAATTAAGAAATGACCAACTAAAAATCCCCTAACAGCCCACTCTACATCACCTTTGAGCTGAGACCAAGTAATTACAACTGTGAAACAAAAGATGAATTTCTGAGAAAGTTGCAAAAGTCAGTAAGAATAGGGAGGTGGGCAGGGAAGTTGGAAATTCGCCAGTTAACTCCTGTGTCCCAAGAAACTTACAGCATCTCACATGAATATCTGCAGACTGGGAAATGTGCACAGGAAAAAGTGGATCTCGGGATGCAGGGCAGAAGAGCAAAGGATGTCCCCAAAATCCTCTGATTTTTCAGTAGCAGATAATCAAATAAATGAACCCCAACTTTCTACAGCTCAGGAACACCATCTCTCCTCAGTGACAGTTATTTCACTATTAGTTTGCTAATTCTCACCTCAAAAACCTTTCAGTGACAGAACTACTCTTAACTCAGCCTCCAAAAATGTGCACTTTGGAAAAAAGCATTTTTCCATATTCACCATCTGAATGAGTCATCTTCCTTTCCATATTTTTTGAATTGAGCAGAACCCATTCTTGGAAAACATGAATCCGAAACTTTAAGAGCTTTTAGAAGTTTTTTAACAATTGGTGAAACTCAAAACTTGGCCTGAAGAAACCAGTCTCACTCAGAGCATCCAGCACCAGTTGTGGTGAGGGCAGCTCAGCCCTCGGCTAGCACAGCCCCACAGGGAGGACACGGAGAGCTGGGGGCTTGGGGGGAGGCAATGCAACAACAAAATAATGTAAATAAATAATAATGGAAAACAACTTCAGCAAAATCATCACTCAGCCCAGAAAGGCTTATCTGGAAACAGAGAACTTCCACCAATTCTTGGGCCAGAGGCGATATATCCTGCGAGGGTTAAACTCGAGCCTTGCTGGTTTCTTTCTTTGCTTTTGGAAGAATTCTCCTTTGGGTACAAATCTCCCTTGCTTGGCCTCAGCCTAGACATTTATAAATTCACTGTTTGAAAGTCTAATAAAGCAATTTCAGCCTTTTTTTTTTGGAGTTATCTAAAAGTGAAATAATTTTCCTGACTCAAAACATTCAGATGTTTTGCTGCTCATGTTGCTTAAACACGACCCAAACGTACAAAGCAGAACTTTCTAGCTGACTAACTCCTGAAGGCAATCCAAACCTTTTAATGACCTGAAAAACCCCACACAGCTAAAATAAAAGCACTGTAAGCAAAACATTTTTAAGCCCTGGGTTGCGTGTAGGCGAAGCGGTAACATTTGGGACAGAGCCTTCCATCGGCACCAGGAATGCGCAGCCCTCCTGCTCCAGCTGAACTCCAGCAGGAGGAAGGAGCCGTGATCCTGCAGGGCTGCACAGCAGCTCACAAAGGAGCCTTTCAGCTCCACAACGTAACTTTTTTGTTGGGTTTCTTTTTTATTTTATTTGTGTGTGTTTCGGGGAGGCGAAGGGGAAGGAACACAACCTTTTCCTTTCTTACTTGATAAAACGCAGTGAGGAAATTTCTTACCTACACTCTGGCTGTTTGCAGAGCCCTTAGATGGGGATTTCCAAGCCTGCATCTCAGCTTTCAGGGGAAAGCAGAATGAGAACTTGGCCCTGCAAGGCAGCACGTCCTGAACCAGAGCTGCCTCAGCTCTTTTGCCAGATCAGTCACCCCCTGAAATTCTCCAGCCAATGCTGAGCACCACAGGAGAGGCTCAATAAACTAAGAAAAAGCCCCATTTTATGATATAAACTCCCCTGCTCCTGAAGGCAGACAAGAAAAGAAATCAGCCTAAAGGACACAGGTGACCTCCAACACAGCTTGTCTGCCACAGAGAGCTGGAGTGGAGGCAGGTGCAGCTATAAAAAAACCCAGAAAGTTTCTCAAAAAAATGCTCATTGCAAAGGAAAATGTGATGTTGCCAGGGCAAGACTCTTGATGTGGAACTGAACAGCTCGAAGGATGAGAAGACATAAGTTCTGCACAGGACAAAACAAAGAGTGGATAGGGATGGATTGACTGCATGAGCAGAGAGGGCGATGACCTTCCCCTTGCAGTGAGCCCCAGGCCCCCCTGCCAGAGCTCCACACTGGGCACTGGACACAAAGACCAGCTCAGAAATAACCCAGGTGAAAGCAAGGACAACTAGAGACCTGCAAACCTTCCACGTTGTGTCACTGCGTGGTGACAGTGGGGCTGGTGAGACAGATGTTTAGTTCTGCCCCAAAGGGCCAGAGCAGAAGAACACCAGTTCATCTGCTCTCCCACGGGCTGAGCCTTTTGTGTCCCCTGCTCTGTCCATCTGCAGGATCAAGCCAGGCCTTGGTTAGTGACACAGGAACCACACAAACAAGCAGAGAGCAGAGGCCTGTTCAAGGGGAAGGGGGTGTATCCTTCAGCAAATCACCAACAGCAGGTATTCCTGCTGGAATGCCCAAAAAGCCCTGGAAGGAAGCACCTACAGAGAAGAAAGAGGGGCCTCAGTTTGCTCTAGCTACTCTGATGCTAAGCTGGCGAGTTTCCCAGGATCAGTCCAGCTTTGGGAAAGGCAGGTGTTATGTGACTGACGGGTGGCCCAGACCTTGGGGAAACCATGGCTGACATTCAGAAAACCCATCCTGCAAGGAGGGAATGCCAGGTCCTGCCATTGCAGTCTGGCTCCTCCCTTGCCCAGCCAGAAAGAAACAACTGGAGGATTCAGGACTGGAGTTCCTGGCATCTGGTGACTGCATGGAATGGGCCAAGGGAGCTCACGTTCCAGTGCTTCGAGGAAAGCAGCCCTGGGAGAGCTGGCTGCCAGTGCCTTGGCACTTTAGCTGAGACACGGGCTGGAGATCCACAGGGAGAACAGGAACGTGCAGAGTGACACCCTCAGTGCAGTGCAGCCACCACGTTATCCCACGTCTGTCACCATGGGGCGGCACTGGCCTCTCCTCCTCTATCCTATAGAGGGTACCTGGGGTAATAAAAGCATCTTTCACAAAAATTCCCTTCACTCCTGCAGTCTGATGCTATTCCAGCATTGATCCTGGTCCAGTCCATGTACAACTTGCACTGGATAATATCACACAGGGCTTTCCTCCAAAGAATCCTTCCTTCTTTTCTCCTACCCATCCATTAACCTTTCACTGGCAAGTTATTCCTCTGCAGACAGGCACACACTGCCCCAGTGCTGCAACTCCCTGTGAAAATCCCATTTTCAGTTTAATTTCTTGCTGAAGAGTGTAGATGAATAAATATCTCATTTGTATTTTTATTGTCTTAAGGCAATTCAAATGCACTTTAAATGCTACAACTACATGGATCCATTTACAGTAACATAAACCAACATTTTGTAAGTATCACATAAATAAATTCTGCTTCTCCACCACTGATGTGAAAATTGTAGATAAATTTCCGCATTCAAAATTTTCAAACTTTCCATCTACTACAACTACACATGACAAAGGCCTTGGAAGCAAAGGTAAAGTCATGTCTCCACCGAGTCCATGTCAAAACTATGGGTATCAGATGTACAGGTCTATGTTCATGCACCTATGTAATTTAATATATAATTTAATTTCATTATCAAAATATAAATAAATACAAATCAATCGGATCACACACCAGGAGGTGACTTCACACTAATAGAGCTCCTAAAATTCCAGCTGAATTAAGGATCCCATAGTGCTTGGGGAAGAGAAGTAAAATAAAAGCAATCCTTGTCCCAGATTTATATACTGCAATTATTATTGCAAGACTATTGCAATGCTGTGATGTAATGGTAAAGCATATCCCTATTATTTTAGGGATTTTTTTCATTAAGCTGCAGAGTGAAGGTACTTGGTAGCTACATTTAAAGGACTTTAAGGAATTTTGTTGGTATTTAGAAAAGAAATACTGTGATTGAAAAACAATTCTGTATCCAGGGGTAGAGAAGTAGCTCTGTGATACTGAACAGCACACGAGGAATACGCAGTTAAGGGATGTGTTATGGGATGTGACAAACTTTGAGCACTTAAGGACACATGTTCACTTCTCAGCTGTGCATGTGCTGACTTCTGAGAGTTTAAGCATTTAAAACTTAGTATTAGCCTTCATTATTCCTGGATTTTCAACTGCTGGTCACACCTGAGGAGCGAAAGCAGATGTTCCTGCCAGCCTGGCACACAGACTCCAGTGCTCACCTCAGGTGACAGAAAATAAACCCAGCCAAAGGCTCAGGAGCTGGTTTGCAGTCCCTGCTGTTCTGGTATTTCAGATATGCATTTCTCCAAATCCTGCAAACTACCCTGACTGTTCAAACCACCTCAAACTTTCACATTTCTGCAATTGAGCAACACTGGATTGTTGAGTCTTACAGAAAACTCAGATGAAGCCACCCCTGACTAAACCCGAGACATTTCATCCACACAGTGCGTTTGGGAACCAGCCTCAGGTCACAGCAGGGGCACAGGGCGAGCTCAAGGAGCATTTGGATTTCAACATAAAAATACAGCAGTCACAACGTCCATATCTGATTTATATCCTCCCATCCTGATTTATCAGGGATGGATGAAACACCCAGCTGGGCAGGAGCATGGAGCACCTTGAGAAGATGCCAACCACATTGCTGGCATGTGGGACCTGGCAGGAGAAACTCTGATTTGCAGCTGCCCCAGCACACAGCTATGCCCCTGAGAGCCCTGGGCAGTAAATACTGCCCCAAACACAGGAGCTGCTCCTGACCTCGGTGGAGTAGACAGCCACAAAGCTGAGACAGCCCCAAAGTTTATCCTCTCAGTGGGCCACCCCAAAGAAGAATTATTGGTGACCAGGGAAGCAGCAGAGCAACGTTCAAGACCTTCCTGAAAATACACATAAAATCACGTAATCTCCTGAGCTGGAAGGACCCACCAGGATCATCCAGTCCAACCCCTGGCCCTGCAGGGACACCCCAACAATCCCACCCTGTGCATCCCTGGGAGCGTTGTCCAAAGGCTCCTGGAGCTCTGGCAGCCTTGGGGCCGTGCCCATTCCCTGGGGAGCCTGGTCAGTGCCCAGCACCCTCTGGGGGAAGGACCTTTCCCTGATCTCCAGCCTGACCCTCCCTGGCACAGCTCCATAGTTACAGAACCTGAGTGTTACCCAGGATTCCCAAAGATTTCAGCAGGAGTGAGATACCTCTGTGTGCTCGCACATGGGTCTGGAAACAGTTGTAATACTTGTATTTCTTCCCACATATTCCACACTCGTAAGACCCTGGAAAACAAGACAGAGAAGACATCACCATATTAGATCAGGAGAAACAGCCTCCCTGCACACTGATCCATAGACTGTGGGCAAAAGAATGCACTTTGCAGCAAAGCAGTTTTTGGAAGGTTTATGGAGATAAATGCAGGAAATCGCTATCCCAGACACTATTCTTTTTCTCAGTCTCATTTAAGATTCCTTGGCATATTACCCTGAACTTATATTTTCAGTGTATCTTTTTAAACTTTGCTAACGTGAAAAGGCCACTCTCAAAATAGCCTGACTTATAATTTTATAATAATGACTAATGTTTCCTATGGACAGAAATAACCTTGAATTACTTTTCAGTAAGTTCCTAGTAGCTGGGAAAAAAAGCTTTTCAACTGAAAAAAGAAGGCAATATGTTATCTCGAGGCCAGGAGTTTTCAAAATTTCTCAAGAAATGCACAATGTACAAATTTCCCAAGAAACCCACAGAGATTTGGTAAATATTCACCCAGAGGAAACCAAATAGATACAAATAGAACTTTTGCCCTTTTTAAGGAAAAGCACATGACCACAGTAGTCTCTCTTCTCAATTTGTGTCTGTAATTCCAGAAAACACACATCTGCAAACAGTCATTTGAAATGAAACCAGAGGAAAAGAGCTGGGAGAACCATTTGTAATGATGAAATTATGCCATGAATTTAGGCATTTCTGTTATTGAACAGGCAGACAGAAATTTCCTTAGATTTGTTATTTAAGTTGATTCAATCTCTTTTTTCCCCAGTTCACTTTGTCACACAGGCTCTAAATTCACTTTCCAGGCTCTCATTTGCAGAATGCATTGCATTTCTTAGCTGTCCACCAGCAGCTGTGGAACTGGGATCCCCTTGGTGCTCTTTGGTAGGGTGAGAATAACACTGGACTGAAGAGGAGTTGGGAGAAAAAAGCCTGAATCCATTTGGTGTGAAGGCAGCGTTTCATTTCCATGGACCCTTCCTCACACAACCTTGAAACCATCTTTTCCTGACCATACCAAACAGCAAAACTCAGGGAGGAGCCACAAACCAGAGCACAAACATTCCCACACACATCCAAAGAAACATTCCCAAACAGCTTTTCACAGCAATACTTACCTGGAGCTACTCAAAGCGAGCTCCTGCCAGGAACAAATCCAATGTTGTTTGAACACACTATGCCCAGTCCTTCTTTCCCTTTCCATGCCCTATTCTTACAGCTTGGGAAGAAAACAACCCCTCTTTCAGTGTGTAAGAGCCCTGAATTCCCTGTCCATTGCTGCCAGCACCACTCGGGACTGTCTTCTGAGCTTGGGAGGCTGCTTTGCCACTGATGCTGAAAGAGGCCATTTGCCACAGTCTGATACACCAGAGTACCCCTCTGAAAAAACACTCCCATGTTCTGATAGCACAGGCAGTTGGCTGTGTCTGATCTGCTCCAGAGCATTTTTATGATTGCAGCTCACCGTATTCTATACAGGGATACACATCTGTGGGACAGTCACCACCTGTGCTCACTCCACACAGCCTGCCTAAGTGAAATCCTGCGTATCAGCAACTTGGCAGCATTTGCCAGCTCTCAGTTTCCATGCTCAAGGACTGATTATTTTCATCACCAACCTCCAAAATTCCTTTCTGAAAACTGTTCCAGCTGGAGCCCCAAAGCAGCGGATGAGTGAACTCACCATCACTTGGGGCCTACAAACAGCAACCCTGAGCACAGCCGAGGTTCAGCTGAACCCACAGCAGAATGTGGCTGATGCCCACCCACATCCCAACAGTGCTGGCTGGACATGGAGCACTGGGAAAGTTGGAGTGAGTCAAGAGGAGGCCATTGAGTTGATTCCAGGGCTGGAGCCCCTCTGCTGTGGAGCCAGGCTGGGAGAGCTGGGGGTGTTCACCTGGAGAGAAGAAGGCTCCAGGGAGAGCTCAGAGCCCCTTCCAGGGCCTAAAGGGGCTCCAGGAGAGCTGGAGAGGGACTTGGGACAAGGGCCTGGAGGCTTCCCACTGCCAGAGGGCAGAGTTAGATGAGATATTGGGAAGGAATTGTTCCCTGTGAGGGTGGGGAGGCCCTGGCACAGGGTGCCCAGAGAAGCTGTGGCTGCCCCGGGATCCCTGGAAGTGTCCAAGGCCAGGTTGAATGGGGCTTGGAGCACTCTAGGATAGTGGAAGGTGTCCCTGCCCATGGCAGGTCCCTTCCAACCCAAAGCATTCTGTGATTCTATGAGTCGCTGAAAACAGGTCCAACACAGTGCAGGGCTCTGGGTTGAATTTTTTCCTCCATTTTTGTTGTATTTCCTACTTCCTCTGGAGACAGTCTGTGGCACGTAAATGCATTTGGCTGTACAGGTAACTGTGCAGTGCCTGCCTTCTGCACTGTGAGCCCAAGCAGGGGCTGCAGCCGGTGCTGGACAGCAGGGGCAGGAGCTGAGGCAGGACGGGCACCACGTGGCCCTGGCCAGGGCTTTTTGTGCAGGTGCCCTGAGGCACCCAGGTCTCAACTGCAACCTGGGGGAGGTTGGAGTCATCTCTGAGGGGGGCACCTGCACTCACCCCCTGCCCAGGGGTGGTAGAGCAGTGCCCCAGGAGCACAGGGACTTTGGGAAGGGTGTGAGGACCTGAAGTCCTGCAGGCACTGAGACACAACTCAGCAGCCACAACTGTGCTCAGCTCACCACAGGTCCTCCTATTAGAGAAAGGAGGGGTGACTTGCCACAAAAAATGTGCTGTTAGAGTGGAGGAAAGATGAGGTGGGGAAAAAAAGACATCACTGTGTGTTAAGGCCTTGCAAAGGACGTGCCCGTGTGGCCCTGGGCACCCCCAGCGTGGTCGTTGTCTGCCTCAGGCTTTGCCCACGTCAGGCTGTGTCATGCAGTTAAAGCTGGTGCTGGGAGGGGAGGTGGGGAAGGCTTTTGGTTAGTTGGTGCATTCAGTGTGGCCAGGCTTTTCCTGAGGCTCGCAGCTGCGATTCAGGCAGTGCACCCCTTGCTTCCAGAGCTCTCTGTGTCTCCCTGGTCCCTGGTTAGACTTGCACACCCTTCCATCACATACCGGACGTGTATCTCAATGCATGGTCAAAAATCCAGGTCCCTGAATATCGATTTCGTGTATATCCAACGGGAGAGCCACGTTCCACTGCTTTTCCATCTAAATTGTGCAAAAAGAAATCAGAAAAAAGCCCTTAAAGTGGATGCATTTCCAAGGAATAATGATGGCTGAAGCCTATTAAAAACTTCTAAGACCCATCTGTCCCTGTGGCTTCCTGACAAGATGTCAGAGGTCACACAGAATTTCCTAAGGCTTCTGCAGTACTATTTTACTTCACCAGGGAGAATCCAAAGTGTTCTTGAATTTCATATGCTGAGCAGTTCAGCAAATGAGCCATCAGCACCATGGCATGAACCCAGCGTGTGCATGGGAGATGGACAGAGAGGCTCAAAGCAGAAGGATTCTCTCTTCACTCTGTCTCAGAAATATTTCTGATTTAATGCATTGCTTGAAAAGTCCTCTCCAAAATGTTCCTCGTAAAGCACCAGATTGGTGAAGCAGATTGAGAGCTTAAGCAGTCTTGTATAAAACTTCTCCTGATCAGTTCACAGATAACTTTGTCCTCCAAAACACAAATACTGACCTGATGGTATTCCCAACATGAGGAAATGATCCACATCTGGCAAATAGTCTCCCTTTCTTTCTCCTGATTTACAACACAAGTGCCCTTTGCTTTTCCTCTCTCCTCTCCAGAGAGCTCCTTGGTGGGGCTTCTCTGCCTCTCTGCCCTGAGTTCCCTGCCCTGAGAAGTGTCCATGTGCTGGGGCCCTTCAGGTGACCCTGGCCCGAGGCCAGCATGTGGAGCTCGCCAGAGGAAAGAAGGGAAGGACAGGAAGTGTGGCATCCCTGAGCTGTGCAGGGCAGGAACACCCGCCCTGGGGCCGGGACACCTGGGGGTACCCTGGGGGATCCACAGCAGCTGCTGCTCCCTGGGCCTGGGTTAGAGCCAACCTCTGTGTGGATGCCAAGGGGGGATCCCACGGGATTGCAAGACTTTTGTGGAAAAGCAGCTGAAAGGAAAATGGTCCAAATGCACGGTCAGCACTGGCTCTTCAGCTGGGGGACTGTGGCCGCTGTCCCCAACCATCCTGCCCTGCTGCAGCCACTCCCAGCCACCGTGGGGTTTGGGATGCTCCACATGGATGGAAGCAGAGTCTGGAGCAGTCCAAAGTGCTGGGACAGACACGTGACTGTGCAAACCAACAGGAGGCATCAGACACCAGGCCTGATTCGATGAAAACACTGCAAGGGAATAGCAGCAACTGAGCTGGGAATCCCTGTTATAAATTGCTTCAAGTAACAACTAAAAATACAAATATAGCAGATGTGTGACTCAGAAAAGAGACATAAATCTTGTCGTGTGTATTTCAGCCAAGTCCTGAGGCTGAGCCCTGCAGGAAAGCTGTCACTTGGAGCCACGAGTGTCCTGAGCCTCTGGCACCCTGGGCCTGGCCCAGACCAACCATCCCCAACACCCCCTGAGAGGAGACAGGTCAGCAACTCCACACAGAGGAGGGGGATTTGTTCACTCCTGATTCACCATTTCATCAGGAATTACTGTAAAGAACAACTATTTTCGACACCTCCAGTCTCAGCTTCCCTGATGAAGACAAATAAAATCCTACCAAAGCCTGGCCTGTCTGCACGGCAGAAGTGATTTAGATACAGGGTCCCAGATCCCAGGGAGAGGAAAACTCCTGGAAGTGCTGGGGAGCAGCAGCAGAGCCACAAAGCCTTTGCTCCGGAGGCAGGAGGCACCAGCTGTTCACACTTGCAGGTGGAATGGCCAGTGGAATAGCCAAAGTGGCTAGTGGACCAGCTGGAATGGCCAGTGGAGCAGCTGGAATGACCAGTGGAGCAGCCAGAATGACCAGTGGAGGAGCCAGAATGGCCAGTGGAGCAGCTGGAATGGCCAGTGCAGTAACCAAAGTGGCCAGTGGAACAGCCAAAAAGGCAAGTGAAACAGCTGGAACAACCCATAGAACAGCTGGAATGGCCAGTGAAGCAGCTGGAATAGCCAGTGGAGCAGTTGGAATGGCTAGTGGAGCAGTTGGAATGACCAGTGGAGCAGTTGGAATGGCCAGTGGGGCAGCTGGAATGGCCAGTGAAGCAGCTGGAATGGCAGTGGAGCAGCTGGAATGGCAGAGGAGCAGCTGGAATGGCAGTGGAGCAGTGGCACAGGGCACGGGCCTGGTGTGAGGTACCCTGGTGCCTGCAGAGGTGGGAATGGTGCCCGTGTGTGATTTCTGTGGGGGTCAGAGCTCAACAAGCACAAGGAGCTGCTCCCTGGGCACCACGGCCTGTGCACACAGAGCACAGGACGTGATGGCCAACCAGGGAAGTTATCCAGAGCCACCTCCCCAGCAAACGAGAGCTGTGTGAATGGCAGAAAAACAGGGGCACCTCCAGGGCTCTTCCCATAAAGGAATCGGCTCCAACTCCCATCACCTCAGGACCAAGCTGCCTTTAAAGAAACCCAGCACCAGTCTACAAAATAACCAATAGGATGTGTGTTTCATTGGAAAAGGCCTTTCCAGACAGAAGTTCTCCAGTTCATATGGCTTTCAACCATCACTTGCTAACTGGTAAATAAATCTGTCCCTCTCCCCACACTGCCATACTCCCGTACTGTGCCCCCCCTCACACCAGCCTGACCCCAATGCTCTCAAAAGGTACAACGTAGAATCACAGAACCATGGAATATCCTGATTGGAAGGACCCACCAGGATCCCCCAGTGCAGCTCCTGGCCCTGCATAGACACCCCAACAATCCCACCCTGTGCATCCCTGGGAGCGTTGTCCAAAGGCTCCTGGAGCTCTGGCAGCCTTGGGGCCGTGCCCATTCCCTGGGGAGCCTGGTCAGTGCCCAGCACCCTCTGGGGGAAGAACCTTTCCCTGATCTCCAGCCTGACCCTCCCTGGCACAGCTCCAGCCGTTCCCTGGGTCCTGTCCCTGTCCCAGGGAGCAGAGATCGGAGCTGTCCCTTGAGAGTTGCTGCAGCCCCCAGTGAGGTCTGACCTCAGTTTCCTCCAGGCTGAACAAACCCAGTGCCCTCAGCTGCTCCTCAGTGCTCCCCTCCAATCCACCCAAGTCAGACAAGAGCAGAAGCCCCCTCCCCACGTCACAGCAATGGAGCCAAGCTCAGCTGGGAACCACCATTCCCAGGGGACACCGATTGCAGAGCAGCTGCTGCTGCCCAGCCAGGAGCTGTGGGGACAGGAGGGTCCTACACAGCAAACACCCAACCTGCAGGTGCTTTCACCAAGGGCTGGTGACCATGGCTGGAGGGGAAGCTCCCACTGCTGCCCATCAGTGGTCATATCTCCACCTCTGCCTCCCAGGGCACCAGGGATGCTTTTCAGGTTTGCCACTGTAATTACTGATCTCTCAAGAGCTGCAGAGGCACAAAAACTCTAAAAATACACAGAGTGTTTCTTCCAAATCATAAGATCTTTAAGTCAGAAATAGTTATGGACTTCTTAGGATTTCCCTAGACATGCACAGACAGCACTGACCTCCCACCCTGCTGTTCTTAGTGCCAGTCCTGTGCTGGAAAGGAGGACAGGAAGAAAAATGATGCTTCCAAGTCAATCACCAGCTAAGGACATCTCCCAGGTTTCTTTCCAGCAGTGTGGACAATGATCAACCAAAACCCAAAAGAAACTCTAACATCAATACCTCTTTCTCTCCCCCTGCAAGATAAACCAACCCCAACTGCAATGCTCAAATTAGCTTCCTTCCGAGTCCCTTGAAGGAAACATGGTCCAACTGCTCTTCCTTCTTTTTATTAGCAGCTGCCTCTGGATCTTAGAGACACTGCAGGAACCTGCTCCAGGTCCAGGACAACAGAGGCAAGTGCAAGAGTGGGGCCTTGCCAGGTTCCTGCAGGAAGCCCCTTTCCCTGGAACAGGAGGAGAGGACAGTTTGATGTTCAGAGAAAAAAAGAAAAAGCTCCTTCTCATCACAGCTGGAGGTGGGGTGGGGACAGGAAGCACTGTTTAGAACAGGGCACACCACAGCCAGCCCAAAGTCAAAAGGACTCTCACAACGTGACAAGCAATCAGGAAAACAAACAAACAGCAACCTGTAAAACCTGCTCGTGAGCTCCATCTCACTTTCAGAAAGCACCCGCATCCCTCAAAGCTACTCTCCTCAAAACATTTCAGCTGTTTCTCAGGCTTTCCTTTCCCATTTCCTCACCTATGTCAAACACACCCCCAGCCCTGGGCTCACCACGAGCTGCAGGTGAGTCCCTGAACATGCCAAAAGAAGATCATGAGCTTTTTCTTTCTGATCTTAGCTGAGCCTTTAGGGGTGACCAGATGCAAACAGACAAATAATGCTGAGCCAGGACCCTGAGACTGATGAGCACCCTGGCCCTGGGCTGTCCAGCAGAGCCGAGTGTGCAGGCACAGCTCTCCAGAGCCTCGCCCTGTCCCCACACCCCCTCAGGGAATGGAGCCTCGCCCCGGCCCTTACCGAGCGTCTGCTGGTTGCGGACCCCGCCTATGACCACGCAGATCTCCGCGGGAACATCTCCCGGCCCGTCCTTGATGTTCTTCTTGGAATCTTTGGTGTCGTCCTGCCAGATCACCTCCTCGATGTAGTCATCTGGCACCTCTGTCTTCACCTTCACCTCAGTCATCATTCCAGCCTCTTCACTGGGGGAGGACTGGGATGTCACCGAGTCGGAGCCCTCGGCTTTCGGGCTCCGCGGGCTCCTCTTCAAACACTCCCTGCATGGGGGAAAAGGGGAGAGACCATGAGTCCTCATCGTCCTCATTGTCACACGCTCACCTTCTCATCACCAGGACCTAATGCAAGGTACTTTGGTTTATGCAGGTTATTTAAAAGAAGCATAATAATAAATATGTGTGTCTGTCATACACGATAAGTAATTAAAATTTAACCACACAAAAGCAACAAACATTTGTTAGCAATGAAAATAACCTTCATCATCACAAGCAACAGTGGTGGTCATAAACACACTGAGCCCCTAAAGAAGAGCACAGAGCTTCCCCTGGTTCCCAAGGCCAAGGGCACAGCTCCAGCAGCTCTGACAGCAGGACTGTGCCAAGGGTAGTCCATACATGCACAGCCATATTCTGCTGTGGCACCTGGGGACACGGGTTAGTGGTGGACCTGGCAGTGCTGGATTCACTTTGGCTTGGTGATCTTAAAGGTCTTTTCCAACCTAAATGATTCTATGATTCCCTGGCACTTTTAATTTGGGTCTATCTCCACCTTCCATCGCATCCTGTCTTTGATCCCTTGAAGCATCCTGACATCCCGTGCTATTCAG
Organism: Atrichornis clamosus; assembly: GCA_013400975.1. Lineage (NCBI taxonomy): Eukaryota > Metazoa > Chordata > Aves > Passeriformes > Menuridae > Atrichornis > Atrichornis clamosus. Next base: position 15,899 of record WBMZ01003290.1, read on the forward strand.
ATGGCTTTACTGAACATACACAGTGCTGATCAAAGGGGATCATCTGTAGGATGAGGGTATTTAGGGAGACTACCACATTATGAACAGATACAACTACTGGAGATGACAGGGAAAGCCTAATGGAGGGGAGAGGCAGAGGGGTCCACTGTGCTCAGAAACAGATTGAGGAAATAACGGGATGTGTTTTCATCTTGGAATGAGAAAGCTGGAAATTCATGGAAAAAAACAACCTAAACAAATATTCAAAACCCCTTAAGAATAGGGGGGAAACTGGACATCTCAAAGATGTAAAACCACATCAGCAGATGCTGTGGTGGCAAAAGGCAAAGGGGGTTTGAGCCCGACAGACCTGGGAATGAGCCAGTGGAGCTCCTCTAGCACCACTCTTCATGGGCTCCAGGTTTTTAATACTGGTTATTAACACACTCCAATATGCAGTACAGAGGTAAAATAATTGCTGGTTCAGTTTGTGCAGAAATCAAAACTAAATTTATAGCGGTTTAGACTGCTCAGAAACAGAAAAGACTGTGACAAATTTAGAGTCATATAAACAATGGGAACAGCCAGAGGTGTTTGAAAACGTTTTAGGCAGAAGTAACAAAATAAAGTGGAAAAATTGGCTGAACTTATGGATGATCATTATTAGATCATGCAACAGCAACAGAGAAAAAAATCCCATTGCTGGGAACATCATAAAGTCAGAACAAAGTATGAGTGAAAATGTTAGAGAACCACCACCTGCAGTGGGTTCTGACACTGATTATGGAGCTCGCAGAGGAACCAAGATAGTGCAAGTGGAGGTGAAAGTGTGGAGCAGGTGATCCTGGGAGCACAGGGATGAGGGGAGCAGAACGAAGAGAACAATCCTCTGCAGCAGTTACTGCCCAACCTCCTACACAGACATGGAGTCGCTATTTCCAAATGGGTCAGTCACATCCTATTGCCAGATATTTTATTATTCATCCCTTCATTCTCATTATGGAATGAAATGTACAATTAATAGCCCCTAAACAGAGAGAATTAGCCTTGACCTGCCTTCCCACTCATTTCCTGCCTCCTCACACATACTCCCCCCTGCTGTGCTCCCAAAATCATGCAGGGCTTTTACAAGTAAGAAAGATGGATTAAGACAGAGAAAATGTGGTTGAAGACTGGCTGATCTTTAGGGTAATATTATTGGATGTGCCAGAGGCCCATCAATCTCACCCAACACAGCATGGCTCAGCACCCTTCCAAGGGGAAGGCAGTGAGCACGGAACACTCAGGGATCAGAAAAGGGTGGGATTGATTGCAAATCAATCAAACTGAGAAGGTGTGAAATGCAAAACACTGATAAAGGCAGCAACAGGGTGGGCAGGAAAAGCTTCCCTTCCTCGGTGAGGACTGTGGAGGAAGGTCAAAGCCAGCCAGTACAATCCACGGGGAGGCTGAAAGGTGGGAGCAGGCAGTGGGAGAGCTCAGTTACCCACGGTACAGCAACCTGGGCCTGCCAGTCCTGGGCTAAACAACAGGAAAATCCAGGCATGAGCCAAGTGATTTGGGAGTAGAAGCTGATACCAGTGCAGTGAGAGGCTACAGCTTTCTGAGGAGATTACAAATGGGGTAAGAATATAAAGACTTTCTGATGGTGCCCAGCCTTGCATCAGTCACATTCAAACACAAACCAAATCAGATGTGCTGCAAGGCAAAGCTGTTCTCCACATGCACTGCTCCTGAATAGAGGCATTTCCACAGGACTCCTGGAATGGTTGATGTGGGACAGATTTGTTAATGCTCTGGAGTGAAATGTAAGATCACTGTTGCTAAAAGTTATGGGTAAGTCATGGAGGGGTGGAGAGCAAAAACTGTGAACAGGACACACCAGCAGATCCCTCTCTCTGTAGCTGGCTCTGCCCAAGACCAGTGGTTGTAGCATAATCAGACAAGTCCAGAACTGTGGATGCACCCACGTGGGGCTGCAGCCACACAGAGCCATTCTCTGACCTGAAGGACTGACCAAATTTTCAGATACAGGCGCCCGAGGTCAAGCAAGGAGGTCATTGCCTCCCTGTCTGGAGCCGTGGTGAAGTCAGTCCCAGTCAGAGCTGCAGACACCCAGAGCAGCCTCAGCTTTCAGAGGTGATCGCAAAAGCTGAAGAAGGTTCAAAAAAGCAGCACTGAAATGTTTCGAGACTGGGAAAAGATCCTTTTTGACTTTGAGAAACCAAACTGCCTCTGTCTGTTTCTCATGCCAAAAGGAAGACTGGAAGATGATTTGACTGTCATATTATCTTCATGGGGAGAAAATCCTGTCCTGCCTTAATTTGGCAGGGAAGAGTGGAGTACGAGCTCATTGCTGGAAGCTGGAACCAGCTGAAATGAGGCATAAAACATTAGCACGGATGGTGGCCCACTGGAACAGCTGTGTTCCAAGGGATGTGCTCAGGGAAAACAGATCCCCCAGGTCTTCAAACCCAGATGTGTATCTGGCTGGCCCTGGGTCACTGGGCTCAGTACAGCTGTGCACTGGCCACACTTGGTGGCCTGGAGCTGTAGGAATATATAAAGTATTAGACCAGACCAAAGGACCCTCAAAACCTTTGCGCTTCAGGCACGCTTTCTGGATCCCTCTCTGCCAGGAAAGGAACTCCCCAGCTGGGCTGTCTGCACTTAGGTGGGACCTATCCTGCAAATACTGACTGAAAGCACTTCCCTGCCCCGTATGTTCTAACCCTGAGCTGGTACCTGATGTGCACAAGGACACCAGCCCCAAATACTTCAGCAACTGTCTCCCAAATGATTTCATGGCTCACAAACCCTGAAAGGAGCCTGCTGACCCCCTCAAAAACAAGTGAAACAGTGAAAAACAGAGCATCACTGGATTTTTACAATAATTTTGCAACAAATAGAGACCTCCTCTGTCTTTGGGCACTTTCCAGGAGGGATGGAGGCAGCAGATGTGCCCAGGTTACAGACTGGGTGTTCCCAGGAGGGGAACCCACATCCCCACCCCGGGCACTGCAAGGTGACCCAGCTGAGATCTGCACTGAGCCACATCTGCTCAGATCCCAGGGAAAGAGCTCTAAGGTGGTGAAAAAGGGAATAAATTACAAGCATTAAGGCTGTTTTTCTGATTATATGTACCTGTAGCAACGCACAGGAGTCAGTGTGTGTCTGCACACACAGATATGTGTCTGCACATCTGAGGGGGCTGACACTTGTGCCTGTCCCTTGTCACACCACCCTTTCCTCCCATGCAGCCCCAGGAGGCCCATTCTCTGCTGACACCCCGAGGTGCTGGGATTTTATTGCACCAGCCAGATCCTGTTTCACAGCCCCCAGGGTCCTGCTGAGCCAAAATTAAGGAAAAACAGACCCCCTGAGGGCACGCTTAGCATCAGGCTGGCCCCAGTCCCACTCCCCAGTCTGTGCTCCCCTTTCCATGGCTGTTGTGGTTTTGCTTCCCAAGGCAGAGCTGTGTTCTCGCACTGCTTTTATTATTTCGTATCTCTCAGAGGTTTTGTAGCCGCTGGCTGATCTCAAGCTTTAGCCAAACTTCAGCTGCAGACTTTCTCCAGCTCGGTGTCCAGAGGAGCACCCTAAAATAAACGTAATGAAGCAGCAACAGAGTCCCGAACTCTCCTTCCTCCTCCTCTGGATGTGCTACACAAGGGACAGAGAAGCCAGGAGGCTCTGATGGCTCTGATGACTTCAAGAGGGGTGTCACCAGCTGCTGGCAATGGCAAGTGAAGGTGATGGACACTCCTGCCTTCCCTGCATGTGGAGAACATCTCCCTCACCTCAATCCTTACACCTCCAAAGGACTGAGGGACAGACCCCGCAGGAGAACTTGTCTGAACACCGTAAACCAAGACCCTGACACGCAATGGGGTCGGCTCTCAGAGGGCTCTTGGGAGCAGTGACAGAGCCAGCTGTCCCCACAGCACAGTGATCACCCAGTGACAGATCCAGCTCTCGTTCTTCTCAGACACTGACATCAAAGAGCTGCCCAGGCGTGAAGGTGGGCCCCTCTCCAGGCCAGGGGACACAGGGCTGGCAGAGAGCAGGACCCAACCCAGCAGCACTGACACTGCTGGGAGCAGAGCTGAGCTCTCCAAAAGCCACTCAGTGCCTCAGCTGGGGCTGCACAGCTTTGGAGGGAAGGAGGAGGCAGCACTGGTGGAATCCAGCTCTGCCAGCAGGAACGAGCATCACTTTCTTGCGGTTTCATGTGAAATCCAGGCAGTGCTCCTGTGGCTAGAGCAGAACCAGGATCAGTCCAGCTTCTCCAAAGCTCAGTTGCTGAACAGGATATAAATGTTCTCAAGGGTGCAGGACAGAGCTGGGCTCAGGGAATGATCCTCATGGGACAGCAGAGTTTGAAGCCTCTTGATTTAGCTGGGGGAAGAGTACCAACATCCCGGAGCAAAACAGGAAGGAAAAGGAAATTACTGACACTGGAACATTTCAGGCAGGATGGAAAGGGGACGTGCACAGCCCCAGCAGAACCAGGTTTCCTTGGAAGACAGCAGTCCCCACAGCTTCCACCACACACAGCATCCTGACCCAAGGGAGGTGACCCAGTAAAGCCTCATTTCTTTCCCAGTCCTGTGGTCCTTGGGTGTTGCATCCCTGCATGCCCGTGATGCTGCACTTGCTCAGTGCTGTGCAGAATTTTGCCTCCTCTGCTTCTGAGCAGCACAAAGAGCCTCCAGTTGGAGATGAGGAGCAAGCAGCAGGAGATCCAGAACATACTTCTTCTCCAGAAACTCCCTGAGAGACACAGTGGCAGAGAACATCCTGCCTGGGGAGGGAAATCAGGCCTCAGCACCACCGTGTCCAGGCCTGGTTCTGCCACTCCTGTCCCGTTGCAGCACCACTGGAGCTGAGGCTGGACAGGCTCAGAGAGAGGAGGAGAAAGAAAGCAGTGAATTTTCAGTTCTGCAGCTCCCAAGGCTGCAGGCAGGTCTGGCACGCAGAGAGAGAAGGACTCGAAGCTTTGGGGACATCAGATAAATTCAGGGTCAGTTCTGGGTGCTGGGAGGGAAGGACTCCCCAGCGTGACGCAGGCAGTGACCACGTCCCCCTGTGCCCACACAGAGAGCTGCCCCACCTCCCACATCCCTGCGGGCACTCCTGGGAACACGCTGGGGCCAGTGATGGCCGGAGCCTCCACTTGGTGGAGACAGCAGCGCACGGGAGCCGGGGCAGGACCTGCCAGAGCCACCTCCCACCGCGGGGTCCCCCAGCCACCCTCTCCCGGTGGCTCTGAGCACGCCACCACTTTTCTGTGTGAAACAATGTAGAGTTCAAATAGGGCCTTCCAGGGATCAGCTGCACTTCCCTCTGCAGGTCTAACCTGCATTTCAATGTCCAAGGCCTGATGTCCCCTGGGAAGAGGATATTCTTCAAACACAGCCGTGCTTGCACAGGACAAAAACTGCTCAGAGAAGTCAGAGCAGAGTGCACAGGCACACCTGGCTTAAACTCCACCTCCTTCCACAGGGTGGATCTAACTTCTCCCTGGCTTTGACCCTTCCTGGGGAATACCAACTTCTTTCACTGTTTCATGTCTTGTCTCTTCTGAATTGTGGACCCTGGCAATCCAAGAGGCTCTTCCTTGCTGAGGAAAGGAGGCAGAAGCCTTGGGATCACACAGAGCTCACTCGGTCCCTGGTTGCTCCTACAGGTGAGGTCCTGTTTCACTTCCCAGAACAGACTCCATGGATATTCAACATGAAAGAGGCAAACAAACATTGACTTGCATGTATCACTGCTCTCACTAAGTAGGCCACAGAGCCAATTACTGTATTACCAGCTCTGCCATCTCACAATGCTCATTTCAACATTGCTGCCTGCTTTGATCATCAGACTTTCATCTTCCGATGACGTTACGGCCACTTTCATGTCAGACACAAGTGTGTGAAGGCAGAAGAGATTTCAGAAGGCCTTAATGAAGACTCAGCGTGGGGAGCTGGAAAGGAAGGGCTAAAAGTGGGTCCCTGGACCCATTTAGGTGCAGCTTCCTTGGCCCTACACCTGTGGTAGTTCGTGAAGGCCTCGGGCTTTAGCTAAGATCAGTGACGCAGCACAACAAAATGTGCCAGGAGAACAATTCTGGGTGTGAAGCTGAGCAGCCTGGGGGTTGCCTCACCAGCATCAGTGCAAGGAGCAATGGAAGGGCAATGCCAGGAGCTCTTCCAGAGGGCAGGAGAGAAAGGAAAGGCTGGGTGCTCCCACCGGTCCCTCTGCGCAGTAACACCACCCACAAATCCAACAGCCTTTCCAGCTGATCTCCTGTGGAAGGAGCAGGGGAGAAGGGGGTGAAGGCTGCACTGTGGAGCTGTTCTGGTCTCTGCAGAGCCTTTCTCAGTCTGTGACAAACAGAGCCAGCGATGAGTGAAAGCAAATGGGGCCCGTCAGCTGCTGCAGCCAGGAGAAACTCGCGTTTGCAGTTTGCTTTTTCTGATCTGGAGTAGCATCCTCATAAATAATGAAAGTGACTAAAAGCTACTTAAAAAACACACACTCCTCCCTTATGAAAGAATGAGAAAAAACCCCCAATTATAAAAGGACATTTCTTCCAGCTAGGAATAATTTGTCATGTAATTCTCTGAAGACAGCAACAGAAACATGCATGCTCCGTGATCCCTTTGAGTCATCTGTGATTGCATATGTACTCAGATGGCTTCTAATGAGGCTATTTTTACAGCACACATCCTGCTGAGTTTTTGGGGAGGGGCAAAGTGAGATCAGTGAAGTATCAGTCTTCAACATCAGCTCCTCAAAAGGAGAGGAAAAGGAAATACATGTGGAGGAGGATGCACCACTGAACCAACACCTACACACAACGCTGTCCCACCCCAGCAGCGAGCGGGGAGCATCTTTTGGCTTTTTCTAGACAATACTCAAGCTGGAAAAACCAGAGATCATTAGTGTATTGGTGATATTAATGACGGCCAAATTGCACAGGGCTCTGCACAACCTGGGATAGTGGGAAGTGTCCCTGCTCATGGCAGGTGGTCTTCAAAGTCCTTCCAGCCCAACCCGTTCTATGGTTCTGTGGTGATTCCCAGCACCCCCTTGGCAGAACGTGGGGTGTGCCCAGTTAGAGTAAAACTGAAACACACTTTGGGCAGTCCTTGCAAGGCTCCTCTGGTCTGCAGCACCAGAGAGGTTCAGTAAGGACTCACACACCATCATGCAAGGTGCATGATGCAGAGCCCAGCAGGACACCACCACCAGTGGGATGTTCCACTTGTCCTCTGGAAACCAACGTGCAGTTGGCTCATCCCAGGCTAAATCAAAAGGCCTCAGCTGTCAGAAAGCAAAGGAAGCAAAAAATGGGGGAGGCTGACACTGGGCTCAATTTACAGATGTCTGCCATGGTTTTACAAGAACCAGAAGGTTCCTGTCATGACTGGAGCTATGGGAAGTGGAATAGACAGAACAGCTGTAAATGAACTCTCATTTTACATGGAGATGATGAAAGCAGAGACAAGAAAAAGAAGGATGTAAGCTGAAAATCTTCTTCTCTGATAAATTAGCTGTGGTGGCCTTCCCACCCCTCCTCATGGCTCTCATTTGCTCCCTGGGGCAGCCCAGGGGGGTGGGCCCTGTGTCTTACACCAGGAGGAGAAGATCAGGAAGCAGGGGAATCGCCTGATGTCCTTCATCACGGACATCTCTTTTGCAGACATCACTGGATTTTCAAGTGCAGGGTTAAAAGCGAGAAAAGACAGGAGCTATTTTTCCAGAGTTACAATTGAGCACTTTGCTCTTTGTTTCCAGGCCTTCAGCCCCAGCTTCAGACGTTCCCTCGCAGCTTGAAAGGCAAAGACACAACCCAAGCTCCTGTGTCAGTGTCCAGAACTGCTCCTCTCCAGAGGGGCTCAGCTCCCGTCCCGTGTCACAGCTCACAGAGCCTCTGTCAAACCCCTCTGCAGCCTGAGCCTGCATCTTTCAGAGGGGATGTCTTGGTGTTGATGTGGGAAGTGCTGGATAACCACCCCACTTCTGGGTGCCTCCTCTGAGAACAGGCACTGTACTTCCAGTGTGGATTGCTGCCTCTGGTCACTGGTCATCTGCTGGAAAAGAGATTCTCTTACTGGGAATCTCACCTCCAGAGGAGAGAAAGTCCCCTCCGCTGTCTCTTGAATGAAGCAAAGCAAACACTGCCTTCATGTACACTGTGTGCACACTGCAATATTCCTTCAACCCTTGGCTCCTTCCATGAACATTTGGGAGCCTGTCCACATTCCAGAGCATGGGCACCCCAGCAGGATACCCAAGTCTGCCACCAGCAGGTGACACACGATGGCAGCACACGCTGGAGCACGTGTCTGAACCCCAAATTTCACTTGGTCACCAAGTGGTTCATGGTCATTTGTGTCCCACCAGGAGGTTTCGGTTTTCTTCACAATTTTCCATGATGCCACTGTGAATTCCCAAAGTGTGTGTTTAACCTCTGAAAGCAAAGGTTACAGGAAAAACCTGTTCACTCCTGTTCTGGTGTTATTTTAGGGAATGGGAACTCCCTCCTCTATCAGCAGGAGAGTGAAGCCTTGCTGAAGAACAAGAGAAAAGGAAAAGTTGATCAGAGCTTCTGGACATCTCCCACGTGCAACAAGCTCTTGTGAACCTCAGGAGGTTCACATTTAAGGACTTCAGGGTCCCTGCGAGGTTCCAAGTGCTGCTCCCAGTCTCTGGGATGGTTTTGTCCATGGCCCAGGAGCTGAATCCTTTGGTTTTCTTCACAAGGCTCATGGTCCCCTCTTTGCCATCCATGACCTTGAACATCCTGATCCTTTATGCCCTGACCAAGGATGAAGCTGCAGCTTTCAAAGGCTGTGAGGCCCTTGCTCCAAGTCAAGTAGTTGGACCTGAGGATATTAAACTAATGGGGTACAAGAGGAAGATCTCTGAGGCAGGAGAAGCAGCCCAAATCCTGCCCCTATCTGGGACACATTTACATTCTCTGCTTTCTCCCTCCAAAATAAACTGAAATCAGAACATGAGGCAGAAGTGTGACAGGAGCTGCCATTCAGGTTTTCCTGGAAGAAATTTGCTCAATAAAGACCAATATTTTTAAGGAGTTCATAAATTTAAAGGACCTGAAGGTTTTTTAGAAGAGAGATGCCTCAAGGAAGTTCACCCCCTGCTTCTGAGGGCAGCCAGCTCTTAAAAACAGAGGTAAGAGCTTTCAAAAACCCCAAAATATCAATGCAGCACTCGGTGGTGTGTGTGGTGTCAGTGCTAAAATCTGGGGAAAACATACAAACAAACAAAGCAGAATGCTTCATTTTTCCAGCTATCTGGGTCTAGTAAAACACACAACCTTTCCTGACAGCAAACTCTGCTTCAGGAAGTCCAAGAGGAATTTAATCCTGCGTTCATTCCTCAAGGGACACGCGGCAGCTCCGAATCCTTCAGAGAAGGTAAAGCCCAGGACCAAATCAGGCTGCCTCTCCTCTGGAAATTAAACATTAAAATACAAACCAGAACAATAGTCAAGAGCCACAAAGAATTCCTAAGGTATTAGCAAAACAAATTCCCTTCAGTCCTTATTAGGAATATCTTGAGGATGGTTTGAAGAGCAAAGTCTAACCAAATATAAAAAAAATTTGGCTTATCCAACAAAAAACAACCGCGCGCTCTTTGCCAAAAGCAAAAGAATTCAGTCAGATAAAAAATGCGACTCACAAATGATGCAGGTTAAAAACTGAATTTAAGATGATAATGGAATAGCTGCCAGCGTCTTTAAATTTTCAAGCGTGGAAATGTCAACAGAGACAAAGAAATTCAGGGAAAAACAAAGAGAATAGATTAAGGGTTTATTTATATCGGTGAGAGAGCTCTGTGTTGCTTGACTAAGAAATGACTGAGGGGGTGAGAACTGAAATGGTCTCAGGTCCCCAACAGTCCACAAGGAGTGAGGGGTGACCCAAGGAGAGCAATTTCCTGGTCCTTCAGCTTTCCTGAGGGCTTTGGAGCTGCCACACGTCAGTACTTTATGGCTCCAGAAAGGGACATTTCTCCACCTCACACCATCCAGAGCTCTCCAGGACTCTGGCATTTGGCAAATTGATGTGGATTACACAGAAAATATTCCAGTCCCTCAGAGCTGGGATGTGTCTGGGTGCTGTCATCTCCTTGTGCATGGACACTTGACCTTCTTTTGGGTTTCAGGGAAACCTGGTTTCCCACAGCTTCTGTGCTGGATGTGGTACAGAACTGAACTATCCACTGCTCTTCAACTGGCCACTGTTGGGGGATTTTGTGCTGGTTGGTTGGTTTCTTTTTGAAGATGGGTGGGCAGAACCTTTCAGCAAACACCAAGGCTTATTAAATTCCTTGCCCAATTAGTGACAGTTTTCTCTTTATGAGTCAGGATGAATGAGAAGCTCTTCACGCTCTGGGGATGAAAATCCCACAGGTTTCCTCTTAAAGAAAGGGGAGACAATTCAACAGTTTTACTTCCTAGAAACACCCAGCCCTAGGCCTGTCCGTCCACAGGGTGCAGAGCCCTCTGCCAAGGTTCAGAGGGCCACAACCCCAGAAATTGTCCTCCCCCAGCGCTGGGGAGCTGGGAGGACTGGTGAGCTGGAGGAGGAGCCTAAAGAAGAGCTGGCGCCATCCCAGGGCAGATCCTCCCCTGGGAGACGGGAGCTGCTGGGGAAGATGTGTCCACAAAGGACAGAGCAAGGAATGTGGCGAGAAGGGAAGATGCCACCAGGGAGGCTGGAGAAAGGTGAACTGAGAAGGAGCAGAGTGGGTGCAACCACTTCTCAATACCTTCTCCTCTCAGGCTCCCCAGGGAATGGGCACGGCCCCAAGGCTGCCAGAGCTCCAGGAGCCTTTGGACAACGCTCCCAGGGATGCACAGGGTGGGATTGTTGGGGTGTCTGTGCAGGGCCAGGGGCTGGACTGGATGATCCTGGTGGGTCCCTTCCAGCTCAGATTCCATTCTGTGATTCCATGGAAGTCACACCTTGTACGACACAGACTGAAACACTCAGACCACGGAGGCACCACGGCTTGGTCTGGAGTATCCAGGGAAACTGCACCATGTCACAGCTGGGAGGTCTCCAGGCCCAGCCCAAAGCACCTCTGGGAACGCTCCCACTCTGCCCCACCCAGGCCAGCACCCAGGGCCCTCCTGCTGGACCTCCACCTCCATCTCCACGTGTTTGGGACCCCACTGCTGCCAACGTCAGCGAGCGCCAGCCCTGCCCTCGCAAGCAGCTCCCAGCCCTGGAAGGCCTGGATTTCACCCCGTTCTGGGAGCAGCGCCGTTCCACAGCTACATCTGTGCTGCGAGCGGGTTCCCCGGCTGGTGACAGCCCTGGTGCAGACGGGGGCTGAGCTTCCAGCTGGCTCCGTTCCCTCTGCAAACAGATGCAGCTCCTATATCAGGGGCTGATTTATTCAGCAGGAGTCTCACACATTAAGTGTAGTTAAGTCTGAAAACAAATCTAATGACTTTAAAATAAATAGCCAACAGAGGACTTGAAACTAAAATTCCTCCTTCCTCTGACACCCGCCATATAAACAATAATAATTATATAAAACCGTGTCTAACACATGACTACACAAGGCTCTGGTGACCAAGAAAAGCACACGCTGCTTGTCAGACATAATTGCACATTTGGTTTTTCAATTATTTCTTGTCAAGATCCAGAGCCCACCATCTGAATGCTGACATTAATTATTGGGAAGTAGTTAGTTCTACAGGAGGGTTATGGAGACTCCCAGTGCTCACCCCAAAGCCCAGGGGTCCCGGTGCTGCTCCCACGCTGCCCTCCCGTCCCACCAAGCTCTGGGGCTGTCACACAGACTCACACCAGAGAGGGACACCCAGTCTGGTCACCATGTGCAGAAGGGGCTTCAGAAGAAGCTTCAAGAAACTCCAGGGGACATCAGCAAGGAACTGATCCCTGCCATGTGCTCACCCACAACATGGGGTCAGACCATGTCCAGCACTGGGACCCCCAACACAAGACGTGGAGCTGCTGGAGAGAGTCCAGAGAAGGCCATGGAGACGCTCCAAGGGCTGGAGCCCCTCTGCTCTGGAGCCAGGCTGGGAGCGCTGGGGGTGTTCACCTGGGGAGGCGAAGCTCCAGGGAGAGCTTAGAGACCATTCCAGGGCCTAAAGGGGCTCCAGGGGAGCTGGAGAGGGACTTGGGACAAGGGATGGAGGGACAGGACACAGGGAATGGCTTCCCACTGCCAGAGGGCAGGGTTAGATGGAATATTGGGAAGGAATTGTTCCCTATGAGGGTGGGGAGGCCCTGGCACAGGTTGCCCAGAGAAGCGGTGGCTGCCCCATCCCTGGAAGTATCCAAGGCCAGGTTGGACGGGACTTGGAGCACCCTGGGATAGTGGAAGGTGTCCCTGCCTCTGGCAGGGGGTGGGACTGGATGAACTTTAGGGTTCCTCCAAACCCACCCCAGTGTGTGGTTCTGTGAATCCCAGAGCCCAAGTCACCACGGGCACCGTGCTCCAGCTGAGCCCCTCCCAGCCCCACGGAGCACCCAGCTCTTGGCATTGCTTTCCAACACATCACTGCCCATCATGCAAGGAAACATCCTGCCTTTTATTGGCTTTTAATTTGCTCTTTTTAATTTTGTTGACTGTCTCTTTTTTCCTTGCAAAAGGAAGAAAGAAGCCTCTGATCTACCTTTTCTGGAGTGTTCAAAAACACGCACAGCTTTGTCATGTTGTCTCTTAGTTGTCATCTTCCCCAAGGCACACAGCCATCTCTCTTCTGACTCCTTTAAAGGGTTTTTTTTCTTCCTGTGCCCCTAAGAATTCTCTTCACCTTTTAAAATCTCCCGTTACTGAGCACTCAGTGAGGTGCAGGAGCCACACAGGAGTTAATCGGGGAGGAGAACAGCGAGTGCTCTCTGCCACCACGAGCTCCCAGCTGCACACCCTGAGCCGTGCTCTTCCAGAGGCAGCAACAGGCCCGTGGAGCTGGGGGTGGTGAGATCACAAACCCCTGTGCCTTCAGAGCTGTCAGCCTTTGCTTGGAACAGAACAAAATCAATTCACTGCAGTAAAAAAATAAAAATAGGATCGACCCTATGGTCACCACTTAAGACCAAGCCTGCTATTGTGAGAAAAAAACGTTGCAGGAAGATAAAGTCCAGGCAACTTTACTTTGATTATATTATATTAATTATATTATACTATACTATTATATTAGACTATTTTATTTTTTGCTTATATTTTTTACTGATATAAATTAATTGTTAAAAGCTTCCTCGATAGTTTGCAATTAGTGAGGGCTTGAAGCAGCAACGACTTTGACAAACATCCATCTTGTATCTCCATCCACTGATGACCTCACAGATTTAGTCACAGTCACATTTCAACCTTCAATCACTGACAGAGCTTTCTTGAAATAGTACATTTTTATTCCATTTTATTATCTTTAAGCAGGCTTGGTTCTTTGACCATCCTCTGTTCAGTCAGGTAGGTGATAAACTGGTGATAAACTGGTCCCACTTTCCTACAAGAAAAAAAGGGATGACCAGCCTCACACTCCTGTGTACGTTCAGAGGAACAGGGATAATGGAGGGAAGTTCTCCCACCCTGCTGGGAGCTCCATCCCTGCCCTGGGAAGGGCCATCGCTCCCGTCCAGGAGGACGTTTAGGTGCTCAGCCCCAAGGACACCCCTGGGCAGGTGAGATGGACACTCCAAAAGTGAGATGGACACTCCAAAGGTGAGATGGACACTCCAAAGGATCAGTTCCAGTGAGAGATGTGAAACTGAGTTAAAATTTGGAATAAAGAATCCAGGGGAAGGAAATGATGCCCAGATCCTCTCCCCTTGCTCCTCAGCCTGTGCTCTCTTTCCAAGACTTCCTTCAGGCTAATTCCCAGTGTCCTGTGAGCCAGCACTGCGGGGCCACCGAGGAGCCACCCCCAAGTGAGAAAGAGAAGTTTTCCTCTGTGACAGACACCTGATGTTCCTCTCTGCCCAGCCTGGGAGCACCGCAGGGATGTTCAATGCCAGGCAGTGCTGCAGGACCAAAACCTGCTGGGAATGAGGGTCATTCATCCTGAAATGCCATTGGCAGAGCCAGGGCACTGGGCTGGGACCGGCCAGCACGGTGGGAGCATCGAACCAGGCAGGGACTGTGCACGTTCAGCAGTGGGAGGCAGGACCAGCACCACAGCGCTTCCGAGATCCCAGCAGGGTGGGGTTTAACGTGGAAGGATTGTTTTATCTGAGGAGTAAAACTTCCACAGCGCTTTCAAGTCCCCAGAGGGGACAGGAGGGTGGCCCAGCACTTGGTCAGTGGAGACATGGTGTCCCTGGCCATGCCAAGGGGAGGACATGACAGGCATTGGAGCTGAAGGAGGCTGGCAGTGCCGAGGGGAGCTCTGGTGCTCACTGGTGCTCAGTGGTGCTCACTGGTGCTCATTGGTGCTCACTGGTGCTCACTGGTGCTCCTGCTGCACTGCTGAGGGCAGGGGGTGCCCAGGGAAAAGCCTCCAGTGCCACCAGGCCCAGCCCCATGACACAGGTGACCTGCCCCGGGCAGGGGAGGTGCTGAGCCCCACAGCAGTGACTGCAGACCTGGTCTGAGTGCCCGGGGGTCTCACCCCAGCAGATCACAGCCATGTCACACCGTGGCTTCTGCCACCCCATCCTGGTGACACAGCAGCCAAACTGGCCTTGTTTTGCTGCAGTCGCTTTTCCCCCTGCCATGTTGATGTGACCCAATGCCTCGAGTGTTCAGCGCTCCCCCCACAGCTCTGCATCATCCCACCACGTGACGGCACCCCTTGGATTTTCCCACCATCTTCTCCAGCTCTTGTGGGTGTTTCCATGCTCCACTGCAGCCCACTCCCCTTCCCAGGCCACACACTCCCCTCCCTGGTGCATCCTCGGTGTTCCTCCTGTTTCCAGCCTGTCACCTCTAATCTCCTACATTTCCACCTACTTTTACCACAAAACCTGTTAAACCTGGGACCTCAGTTGCCACTTGGCTTTGTGGATGGCAGACAACCAGGAACTGGCTTCAGGCACACACGAGACCAGGTAAATCCTACTGTCACCAAAGCCATGCTTTGCTCTCAGATCCCACCACCACCCCACTGGAAACCCAGCCAGAAGGGATTTGTGCCTGGCCAGGGAAGGAAATGTGCCCCTCCTTCCACACTTCCACAGCTCTGGACTGACTCCATCAGCTAAAAGAGATGGAGAGGGACCAAGTAGCACCATCTCGGGTGCATCCACAGCATCAGCAGGAGATGCAGAGGCCACAGCCCAGGGCAGACCCATCTCAGCACATCCCTCTCCAGAGTGGGAGCAGCAGAGACAGCTCTCAGTGGGATCAGAGGGGGTTGGGGTGGTGGGACAGCTCTGTCCTCTCCTCCTATGTGGGAGCAGGGGGGTCTGCACCCAACTGCACAGCTCAAGGTCTCCAGCCAAGAGCCTCTCCCTGCCCTGGCCTGTGCACCCTGGCACGGGGCTGGGGGCACTGACCTGAACACCCACCGCACACACAGACCTCCTCTTCCTTCAGCCCCTGGGGCCAGGACGAGCCCTTCTCCGTCCATCTTTTTAGTAAATCCAAAAATGGCTGCATGGACACTGGGCTCCCACTCATCCCTCTGTGCAGTCATCCCTCACTGCCCCTCTGGGCAGAGCTGCATCCACTCACCACATCCCAGCCCGTGGAGAAATCCATCCCTACCTGCTGGAAGAGCTCCTCCGCCCACTGCTGTTGCTCTCGTCGGCCTAAGACACCAAAAAAGAAAAGGCTGTTCAGGTTAAGGAAGACAAGGCTGCTCCCCAGCCCCCTCCTGCTCCCGGCTGCCCCCAAACCCCAGGGATTTTCCCTGAGTGACACACAGGCCCCGTGCTCAGCTCTGGGGGACCTGGCGGGCACTGAACCCCAGCATGTTGGGGCTGAGGCAGGATTTGAGCCCCAGACCCACCATGGAGGCTCTCTCTGAGTCGATTCCCTCCCAAGTCTAAAGCAATGATCCCTCGGATGCAAAACCACGCGGTCGGCAGGCGGGAAATAAGGCAGGAATAGCCAAATTCCAGGCTGTGTCCAAGCAGGAATGGCCCCACTCCTGGGCTGGAGGGGCAGGGCCTGCACTCCCTTCGTTAGCCCAATGTCCTAATTAGCCCCTCCAGGCCCTGGGAAGGGCTGAGCAGGGAGAACCCAGGGTCTCCTCTCGCCTCCTTCCCCAGCTCGCTGATGAGAGCCTTCCTTGGAAAGACAATATTATTCCAATCCCAGAAATTTTATTTCTGAATTTGTGCAAATACAAGTTAAAAGATATTAGCTGCATTTCACATTTTGTGCAAATGGCAGAAACAGGCAATTCATGTGCAGCAGGATGGGGGCCAGCCAACGATTTCGATAAAATAAACCCTTTTTTAATTTAAATGCTAATGCACTGAATTAAAATTTAATAACTGAGGAAATTGAAAAGCCGAGCAGGAATATTGGAAATAAATCCAAGCAGAAACAGCTGAAATTAAAAATTCTAGAGAGTGGGAGGATAGCAGCTAAGCTGTCTTATATGATTACATTTTTTTTGTATTTTTTTTTTTTCAGAACGAAGGGGGGAAGGAAAAAAATCCTATCTTTGGCTGGCTGTAGGGCAGTAAATCGAGAGTGCTGTGATTTATTGCTCAATTTTCCTGAGGGAAAAAGGCTTTCTTTCATGCTGAAATATTTCATAAATTTCAAGCCAGCATAAATTCTTAATTTAAAAGTTATGGAGGTCACATTTAGTGCACTGGTGCAATTCTGAATTCTTAAAGGAATAGCAACAAAAAAAAAATTGCAATTTGATTTTATTTTTTTTAATTCTTCATGTAAAATTTTCTTCAAAGGGATTCTCCAAGTTACACAAAGCAGAAACACAATCCAGCTTCTGAAGGGATACGAAATCCACTGGAAATGAAGAGATAAAAATCTAATTCAATTACAAAAAGGTATTTTTTTATGAAGATGATGATGATGATGATTATTATTATTATTATTATTATTGTTATTGTTATTGTTATTATTATTGTGAGCCACTTGAGGAATTTCTGTTAAAAAATTTCTTCTCTCCATTGCCTGGGAAAAGCCAGAAGGGAGGAGCTGACAATGTAATTGCTTCTGTTAGATCTCCAATCTTTTGTGAGCACTGATATGTTCATTTGTTATACAGCTGTTCAGCTACAGAAAGGATGTCAGAGCACCCATAATTCAAAGCAATCAATCAAAAATTAATGATTTGTCATGCTTACACAATGGAAAAAAAAGAAAAAAAGCTTTATGGGTTCCTGCAACTGGTAGATTGCTCAAACCTTCGGGGCATTTTCTAGAAGATTATATCTGTGTGTACAAAAAAAAAAAAAGAAAAAAAAAGGGAAAAAGGAGACTTAATATAGAGGCAGGGCAGAAACCTTGTGGGGCGCTGGGGGTCGGTGAGGCCCGGAATCCCCCAGAGATGGAAATGTCACAATTCCTGTCTGTTCAGAGCTTTGTGCACAACCCAACCTCCCAGGTCACCCATGAGCCACGTCTTTGATAGCAGGGACCTTCTGCAGGAGAATTCCACAGGAAAACTGCCCACGGAATCATAGAACCACGGAATGCCCTCAGCTGGATCCACCAGGATCATGGATCCAACTCCCAGCCCTGCACAGACACCCCAACAATCCCACCCTGTGCATCCCTGGGAGTGTTGTCCAAAGGCTCCTGGAGCTCTGGCAGCCTTGGGAAGTGCCCATTCCCTGGGGAGCCTGGTCAGTGCCCAGCACCCTCTGGGGAAACAGGAAAGGCACAAAGTCCTGAGGGCAAAGCCCAAGGCCCAGCCCAGGCCCTGCCCGCACCAAGGGTTACCTAAATATTCCCAAAAATGAAAATATTCCTGTTTGGGAAGCATGATGCCAACCTCAGCCTTGGGAAACTGTCTGAGATTGCAAAGCTATTCATCCTCCATGGAAGGAAGACTCTTCACACGAGTTGGTCCCAATGACAGAGGATATTCCCAGTCACACCCGGTGTTAGCCGGGGTCTCGGGTGGGATTTATCACCCCACCCAATGCCTGTGCCTCATCCCATGTTCCTTTCCAGATCTGCAGTTGGGGTTGAGGGAGTGAATTGCTGGGAATAAGTGACGTGGGACCCCTGACCACCCCCACCCACTGCACGGCCCTGCCGGGGGCCCACTCACCATTTTGTTACTTATTTCTAATTTTTGCTTACCTGCCCCAGTCTGCCCTGTATGATTTCCCTTTTCTGTCTTTTATTATTATTATTATTATTATTACTATTATTGTTGTTGTTGTTGTTGTTGTTGTTTTGACCTCTTTTCCTGCGCAATTCATGGACTGTGCTCCCTCAGGACACAGCACCATGCAAAGGACATGACCTGCACAAAGGGCACAGCAAGGGAGGTGCAAGAGCACAACTCCACCTGTGCTGGGAGTTTCCCTATTTTAAAAGAAAAAATGAGGAACAAAAGGAACCACAAGAGGAAAGAGCTCTCAATCAAGAGAGTTTCACACAGCCAAGGTGCTCTTGGAGATGATCCATTGATGTAACCACCAAGCCAAGTCTGAAGGAGATCAGATCTAGCTGCCTTAAAGGTTTCTGGGTGCTGAAATAAGCCAATCCATGGAATCCCAGACTGGTTTGGGTTGGAAGGGACCCTGAAGATCATCTTGTTCCACCCCCTGCCATGGGCAGGGACACCTTCCACTACACCAGGCTGCTCCAAGCCCCATCCAGCTGGGCTATGGATGGCCTTCAGGGCTTTGAGGAATCCCAGCCTCCACTGAATTCTGAGCCTCTGCACGATGTTATCCCAACGCAGGCTTTGATTTCAACCAGACCAGCATCAAACCTACATCCCTACACTGTGATGGTCTCCTGGTAAAACGGGCCATGGATCAGTCTCAATACAGGATTAGGAGCAGATTCTGCAAACGCCGTCCTCCCCTTCTCTTACCAACCCCTTTGCTGCATCAGACAGTGCTTTTGGGGTGGCCAATTTAAGATGTGAAAACAAACCAGAGGAAAAAGTGTCAGCGATCCTTTAGCAGAAGAGGCAGGGAAGTTCTGCACGGAAATATTTTTTACTTGAGCTTTCTATTCTAAAACTTGATTTTGTAGTCAAGATTTAAGTTCTCCATGGATGTGAAAAGGGAAATCCTTTCTTTTGGACACACTGCTCCAATTTCCAAATGTAAAATTAATGGCCAAATTTTGTAGGAACAGCTCAGTTTAGTTCAGCACTTGTGCAGTGCCCAGCACTGCCTTTGCAGGCCACACTGTTAATCACAGAATCCCAGGCTGGGTTGGGTTGCAAGGGACCTTAACACTCATCCAGTCCCACCCCCTGCCCTGGGCAGAGACACCTTCCACTATCCCAGGTTGCTCCAAGCCCCATCCAACCTGGCCTTGGACACTTCCAGGGATGGGACAGCAACCCTGTGCCGGGGCCTCCCCACCCTCACAGGGAACAATTCCTCCCCAATATCCCATCTAACCCTGCCCTCTGGCAGTGGGAAGCCATTCCCTGTTGTCCTGTCCCTCCATCCCTTATCCCAAGTCCCTCTCCAGATCCCCTGGAGCCCCTTTAGGCCCTGGAAGGGGCTCTGAGCTCTCCCTGGAGCCTTCTCTTCTCCAGGGGAACACACCCAGCTCTCCCAGCCAGTTCATTCAAAAAGAAAATCCATTTAAAATAAAATATTCCATTTACACCCTAAAAAGTATTTGAGGACTGAAATACCATAAGCAAGTCAAAGGGTGAATGGCTGGAAATCACCATTGAACCAGAATGTGCCAAAATGGGTCAGAGCAGCTTCTGACAAAGGAACATCTTGCGCAAGGGGGAAGAGAAATCTCCTGTGCTCCCGTTTACCAAAGCAATTTATTTTGGTGATTTCCTAATTTCTAACTGAGAAAGCAGAGGAGCAGAGTTTGCATCAGCCAGCAGGTGGGGAGGCTGGATGTTGGGGGCTGAAACAGGCTGGAGAATGGCACACAATCTCCTCCATAAAACCATTTACAACTCAAAATATGATTCCCTAAAGTTGCTTTTCTAGAGAGTGGGTGAGTTTAAGGTAGTTTTGTTTAACTAATGCTAATAAATATCCTTTAAATTAAAATGCACGCGAGCAGAATGTGGTTTCAGGCCATATGCTCCTCGACTCGAGTTGTAAGCAAAAAGTAAATCATGTGATAAATAAGAAATGTATCAGTCAACATCTCCTACCAGGATAATGTGTCAAAAAATAGGAGTCCAAGCAGATGTATGACTGACCCGAGAAATCCATGTTTATCAAGAGGGCTGCACTATAGTGGGAAAACATCCCCAGTGTTTTAACAGTTACAGCAAAACAAAAAAATAACTAAAAGCAATAAAAATGTTAAACGAGATTTCAGCCGATTTAAGCACAGGCTTTCTGCCTGATCACTTAAATTATGATTAGAAACAATTATTCAAATCACTTGGATTTCCATCCACGGACGCCCCACTCAGATCAGCTCCCATGGATGGGATGGGGTTGCTGGGACCCCCCCACTGCCACAGCTCTCCCCAGGGGAAAAAACGGGTTAAATCCATTTATTTATTTATTTATTCATACAGAGCCACCCCCTATGATTTGTCTCCAAACTCCATCCCGAGGAGAGATGTCCCTCATTCTGCCTGGGGGTCCCAGGAGGAGAAGAACCCCCTGGCCCCAGCTCCTCTCTCATAGCAGCTTCCCTCTCCAGAGGTAAAAGGGTTGAGTTGTTTGTTTTACCTGAGGAAAAAAAGGGGAAAAACCCCCAAATCCACACCCTACTTCCCCCAAACACCTTCCCAGAGACAGCTGAAAAATTTTTGTTGTAACACAAAACACACATTCCGTTTTGGAAGGAGCCAGCAGCACCCAGCATGGAAAATTTCACCCCAAATAATTAAAATTTGGCAATGGGAGAGGCAACTGAAAACAGGTCTGACACAGGAATGTGCCATAAAAATAACTGCAGGCCTGCTACCTGTGCTGTCTGGGGTTATTAACTTCAGAGCCACAGAAAATGAAGGAAGTGCTTTTTTTTTTTTTACCTTTTTTCTTTTCTTTAAACAAAGGGCAAGACACTGGCAGTTTCCGATTTAATTTTTATTCAATAGGAGGGGAAAAAAAGCAGAGCAGCTCCACATCATACCAAAACATCTGCAGAGCACAAGGACCTGTAAATATGCCCGTGCCTCTTTTTAATTTGGATTTTGGCTTCCTCCTGCCAACACAGTGGATGCTGAGGAGCCCCAGCCCCCGGCTTTCGTGTGGCACCGCCGTCCCTGTGTCACCCCTGTGTTGTCCTTGTCACCCCTCCATCTCCCAAAGTTTTTATAAAGAGAAGGAAGCAATGTCGAGCCAATGGGTGATCTGAGCAGAGGCCGTGCCCAGGTGCTCAGAACCACAGAATTCATGGAATCATTCAGGGTGGAAAAGCCCTCTGAGATCACAGAGTCCAATCACTGCCCCAGCACTGCCAAGGCCACCACTAACCCATGTCCTCAAGTAACACATTCACACATTTTTTGAACCCTTCCAGGGATGGTGACCCCAGCACTGCCCCAGGATTTTTCCTAATATCCAACCTGAACCGCTCCCGGTGCAGCCTGAGGCCATTCCCTCCTGTTCCCAGAGCCAGGGCAACCCCTGCATGTAGGACAATGACCTCAAGTGCTTTAGGCTTGTCCCCTCCTCATCCTTTGCCTTTGCCCATCCATAAGGGCAGCCTCCAACAGGGATGAATTTTCCACTAGGGAGCAAGTCAGTTCCTGGGGCTGGAGGAATGCGCTGCCTATTTCCTCAGCTGCAGCTTCCCCTCAAGAAACACCAAAATAATAATAAAAAAAATATCTGCAAGGAGGAAATGGGAGCTCTCCCCAAGGCATCTTCCCAGTCCCGCAGCCAAGCTCAGCCCTGGGAGCAAGGCCTCCCCAGCCCCTAAAATCCACCATGGGGCCTGCAATCACCCCCCATCCTGGCCATGGGGCCACACCCGGGACAGGGATGTTGGGGGCAGCTTCAGTGTCAAAATTCCCTGGGAGTATCTGGGGGAATCTCCCCTTGTACTCAGCTGCAGCCTTGCCATGGGAAAAGCCAGTGCTTATTCCCTGTTCCAAGGGGGAAAGCCTGATGGTAAACAACAATATCGGAGAGTTTCGACCCCTCTGAGGTGAGCCCAGTGGAGGGTTGGCTGCTTGAGGGCAGCAGAAGACAAAGGCAGTGACTCCAGTTGTGGCCACAGAGGCTCCGCTGCCAGAGCCAGGGGACATCTGGGACCAAACACGCTCTGGCCATCCCTGTGTGACCAGTGACCACATGTGGGCTCCAGCACAGCTCCAGGGACATCTGAGACAGGATGGGAAACACCCTTGGACCATCCCTGTGTGACCAGTGACCACATGTGGGCTCCAGCACAGCTCCAGGGACATCTGAGACAGGATGGGAAACACCCTTGGACCATCCCTGTGTGACCAGTGACCACATGTGGGCTCCAGCACAGCTCCAGGGACATCTGAGACAGGATGGGAAACACCCTTGGACCATCCCTGTGTGACCAGTGACCACACCTGGACCACTCCAGCACAACTCCAGGAAGGTCTCCAGTGTGACAGGAAGGGGCTCGTTACTCCTGGCCTTTCACATCACTTAGGCCAAGCTTTAGCAAGATGTACTTTGATGTTGAGGTTTCCCAGGCAGGCTCACCCATGGGAAGGACACGACCTGTCCCCAGCAGCCCTCGTTGGACAGACAGAGCACCCCTGGATGTTTGGGGACACAGGGAGCCCATCATTCCCCACCTGGTGGCTCTGACACCCCCGTCTGGGGTGTGTCTGAGCAGACCAAAATCTGTGAGGTTACTGAGCAGCCACCACGGGAGCAGCTCCACCAGTCACACATCAAACTGGAGATGGTTCTTGAGCCCACCCAGAACGCAGAGCAGTTTCTAGATGGGAACACAGCACCACCCCAGCCTGGCCAGGGCCCTGGCCTCATCCCCTTCCTGCGGGAGGCCGACATCCCGAAGGGGACGCGGTCAAGGAGGACCTGAAGCCAGCAAACGCCGTCTCCAGGAGGGATGGTACAGTGGGATCAGTGCTCGGGCACGGCCACCCAGGGCCTTCACCTGGAGCCTTGGAGGGGACACCCCAGCCCCTGGTCCAGCCACCCCAGGAGAGGGCAGAGCTCTCCTCCATGGGTGTGCCATGGCCCCTGCTCCAGTGCCCATCCTGTGGTACAGGGATAATGAACAGCTGCCAGTATTCCTCTCTGCTCCCCTTCCCACAGTTCCCAGTCACTGGGAAGCCACGAGGTGCCTCCTGATTAATAATTAGTGACAAACACTAACGATGAACCCACTGAGGAGGCTGATCAGCCCCACACAAAGGTCAGGTGTGAGCACGGGGTCCCACGGGAGAAGCCAAGATGGGAATGATCCCCTCTGCTCTGGCTGTGACACTTTGGGCTCAGCCCGGGGGCCCTCGCTATGCTGATTTCAATTCTCTTTGTATTGGCAGGAGAATTATTTTTCTGTTCACTTTTTTTTTTTAGGGTTTTTTTTTTTTTGCTTGGTCTTGCAAACTGGGTTCCCCCAGGCTTCTCCCCAGATTCTTATCTGGGGACAGAGGAAGTTCCAGCATGGAGGTAAAAACTATAGGTAGGCAAACAATATTAATGAAAACCCAGCAATTTAAGTCTAGAAATTATTCTCATACAGTTTCATTGGATTTACTTCTTGTGTACTGTTTTTTGTCTTCCCATTTTATAACCTTCATTTACTACCTTGCACGTGCTGCCTGCATTTCTGAGTCATCTCAGTAACCCAGAATTACAAGTTCTTCTAAAGAGTTTTCAACAGAAAAGGTTGAATTTCTCCTGGAAATTTGGTGAAAACTAAATTTCAGGGGCTGAAACTTTGGTGAAAACATCAAAATCAGTGAGGCAGGGAAAAATCCCACCACGATGCCCCCAGGCTGGCCGGGTGCTGAGCCCCCCAGTGCTCTGCCCTTTGGAACTGGCAAAATCCTGCCCCTGAAGGACCCAGGTGTCCGTGCCACACATCCCCTCCCCACACTCCAGGCAGTCCAAGACAGCTCTAAGGGCTGTGAGCAGTTGCCTCTGAGTCAAGGGAATATTCATATGAGTAATTTTATGAACTTGCTGAAAGTACTGGCAGAATTTGTGCTTTGAATTTCAATTTTTCTCCCCTGGCAGCCCAGGGAGATTCAAGCAGCACACGCCAGCAGAAGTAACCAAAGAAAGAGAACATTAAATAAATTTTAACCTAAAACTACAAATGTTCAAACCAGTATTAAAAAGCTTCAACCTCATGCACTGTTCTTTTTCCCCAAAACAGTCATGAAATTAAAATTATTAATAAATCAATGCAGCAAATTGGTCTGGATTTAAAGAGTTACTCCTTGATTATAAGCAACTGAAAAGTAATCAAAATATTTTTTCCATCTCCTGTTGCTCAGTGCTCTCCTTACTCTGTTCTTTATGAGAAAAATAATCAAATTGAGGGTGAAGAGGAGAAAAGGCATTACTGATCACTTCTGAACTCTCATATTATAAAAGCTGGAAAATAAGAGTGACCGGGCAAAACAACAGAATTATGTGCATCAAGCAGTTGTTTACAGATGGTATGAGTTTCCCAGCAAAAGAAACAGCTGGAAATATTTTTAAAGAATAAATGTATATGGAATGAAACCTTAGGGGGGAGGAAAGTATTGTTATTTTTTACTTGGGGGGGAAAAAAGGGGGCAAAGGAGCCCTGCAATAGCATTTCAGACATCCACCCATTTTTCCAGGCTTCCAATTTCACAGGAAACTCTCAGGAAATCAATTTTTTAAAAAATCCCATTGCAGGCACTTTTCCAAGTTGATAAAACAAACATATCTAACAACCTATGAGTGCAAATGAGGGAAAAAAAAAATTAAACCAGGACTTTTTTATCCAGGGAATCCCAGTTGTGTTCAACATATTTTGTTTGGGTGCTCGGCACCTCCTGCCTTTGCCTTGGGACACCTGAGGGGGCTGTGATGGCTCCAGTGCATGGTAGGAACTACCAGGAACCCTCCCCCTGAGCAGCTCCAGCCTTTCCCAGCTGCAGGTTGGCAGGATGGGTGGGAAACACGTGGAAGTTGGGTTTTGGAGGAGCCACTTGCCAAGCGGCGCGGGCTGGGAGCACAGGAACAGCTCTTGTGTCCCGGGCTCATCCCAGCAACGTGGGCAGCAGGGCAAGGGAGGGGATTCTCCTCTTCCACTCCACCCTCGTGAGACCCCACCTGAGGCACTGTGTCCAGCTCTGGGGTCCCTGCCACAGGGAAGACGTGGATCTGCTGGGAAGAGTCCAGAGGAGGCCACGGAGCTGCTCCAAGGGCTGGAGCCCCTCTGCTCTGGAGCCAGGCTGGGAGAGCTGGGGGTGTGCACCTGGAGAGGAGAAGGCGCCAGGGAGAGCTCAGAGCCCCTTCCAGGGCCTAAAGGGGCGCCAGGAGAGCTGGAGAGGGACTGGGGACAAGGGATGGAGGGACAGGACACAGGCAATGGCTTCCCACTGCCAGAGGGCAGGGTTAGATGGGATACTGGGAAGGAAGTGGTCCCTGTGAGGGCGGTGAGGCCCTGGCACATGCTGCCAGAGAAGCTGTGGCTGCCCCATCCCTAGAAGTGTCCAAGGCCAGTCTGGACAGGGCTTGGAGCAGCCTGGGATAGTGGAAGGTGTCCCTGCCCATGGCAGGGGGCTGGGATGGGATGAGCTTTAATGTTCCTCCCAACCCAAACCAGTCTGGGATTCAGTGATTCTCTCACCACACCTCAGCTGATGGGAGGCAACCTGAGAAACCCCCTTATCTTGCAGAGGAACAATTCAATCCACCCAAAACAAATCCGTCCAATCCCAGCACGAGCAGGGGTTGGGGATGCAAGGAGGCAAAGCCTCCAGGCAGTGCTGGCAGGGAAGTGGCAGCCGTGGAGCCCAGCAAGGTTTGGCCCAAGTGAAGCCCAGCCAGGAGGCACCTGGAGCTCTCGCAGAGGGACACCCAAACCCCAGCACAGGGCAGGTCCCACCCTGCAAGGAGGACACAACCCGGAGCATCCCCACCCTCAGCAGCTCTGTCCCGACCCACGTCGGAGCAGGACAAGTTCCTGACAGCAGGGTGGGCCATCAGATCAGGCCCAAGGGAAATTTGCCAAATTTCCCTTCCAAGTCCATTCTAGGCCCTCAAAACTCCCTTCCAGCTCCCTTCCTTGCCCCTCAAACTCCCACTCCATCTTCTATCCCTGCCCCCCAAAAGTCCCATCCTTGCCCCTCAAACTCCCCCTCCAGCTCCAATCCTGACATCCCACCCATCTTTGTCCAGAATCCCCATTCCCAGGCTCACGGCCAGGGCTGTGGCCAGGGGGGATTCCCCACTCGGAGCAGCAGCCCCTCTCATTCCAGTACATGAGCTCCTGGAGATGCTCCAATCCTGCTCTCTGAGCACTACAAAGGATCCTGGGACAGAGTCAGCCAAGCCTGGACATAGAGGAAAATCCATTTCCAAACTGGGCACCTCCCAGCTGCCCACGGAACCTCAAAGTCCCGTCGGTGCTTCCACCAGGACAGAGACACACGGATCCCTTGGAACAGGACCCAACACACAAGGGGAAGTTAAAACCAAACCCAGCTGATGCCAGGATCGTGCTCAGAGGGGGAGAAGGGCACTGGTGGGACATTCCCCAGCCCCACCGGGTGCATCTGAGGCACGAGGAGCTGGCGGTGAAGCACTGCTTGGAAGAAGCTTTGGAAGGCTGAAATGTTGCCCTTTAAACCTGTGGAGTGTGTCCCAGGGGAGCTGCTCCAGCTCAGGGATAACCCATTTGGGTTTCAGCGGGAGTAAGGTGAGCACTGGGCACAACTGTACATTTTGGTTTTCCCTCTTTTTTGGTAAATTTTGAAGAACACTTTGCATCCCTCCATAACAAGCACCACCAGAGATGCAAAGTTCAGCTTCAATCTGAGATAAACAGTGAAAAGCTAAATATTTGAAAAATACAACCCAAGGCAGGAAATTAGATCTAGAATAGAAAAAAAATGCATAATTTGATAAATACTGCAGTTTGATGGTGTTAGGAACAGCACCATGAGGAGATCCAGCATTGCCCAAGGATCCCCTCCAAGGCTGGCACACCAGACCTCCTCCCGGTGCTAGTGGGAAAGGCTGTCCTTTTGCAAAATATAAATTTTATCCTTACACAATGCAAATTTTATCCTTGTAAAATATAAATTTTATCCTTATTTAAAAATTTTGTGTAGCATTTAGAGGCAGGCTGTGAGGTTGAAACTAAAACATTCTCCGTTGAGAGGGTGACTGTAGGACCCCACCTTCTCTCCCAGTTTTGTGTGATTGGCTTGTTTAAATAGCATGAAATGGTGGTAATTTTGCTTTGGAAAGGGAAAAAAACCACATTGGTCTAAAAGTAAGAAGGGGGGGAGGCACACAAAGCTGGGTAATTTCTTCAAACTTAAAAAAGAGCAGTAATTACAGGGGGGAAATTCAGAAAGAGTTTAGTCTGGCTCCCTCAAAAACCGAGAAAGAAGAAAAAAAAAAAACAAGGAAAAATAGTAAAAAAAGAAAAGAGAAAAAAAGTGAAGGAAGGAGAGGAAATGAAGTTGGAGAAAAAGCAGGCTGAAAGTAGAATTCTTAGAAATTCTGCTTGCAAAATAACTCCCATCAGCCAACCACCAGTCCTATAAATATCACCAGATCGACTTCCCGAGCAGATCTAAATCAACAAAAAAACTAACAAACCTCCAAGATTTAAAAAAAAAAAAAAAAAAAACCATAAGAAATCTAAATAAAAAAAGACCAAAATCCCCAGTAAGGCCAAGCTGCTGTCCCCAAGGGTGGGTGGCTTTGCTGCCTTCCCAAGAGAGATGGTGATTTGGGAAGTAGGAGGGAAAACAACATTTCCTGGTCCACTGGACGTGTGAAAGCTGCAGCATCATCTCATCTGCCCAGACAACCCAAACACTGCCCAGGGGCAGAGCGATGGGGACCCTCGGCCCTCCCCCAGAACTCTTCCAACTGGGCCTGGCACTGGGAAGAGCAGGATGTCACCCTGGACCATCGACCTGCACCTTCCTCACTCCCAAATCATCATCTCTGAGCAACTGTTTGGGCTACAGAAATTGTTTTCCAAGCAGTTTGTGGGGGACAAACATCACCAGGACCAACCAGGTGACCTTCAACTCTCCATCATTGCTGGAGCTGAGGCAAAGGAGGGCACAGAGCTGCAGGGAAATTATTTGCAGCCCAAAGTGGAGCTACAGCGAGACCGTGGCATGGACTGGTGTCATTTCTGCTGCACCATTCACACAGCAGAGTACAACACTCATTTTCGAAAAGCGGAAGTGACACAGTCCCTGACATTTAAAATTTTCTGATTCATACAGGCAAAACGTATCCTATTTATTTTTTAAAGATCTGTAAGATGTGCTGAAAATCTAAATGAAGCCCTTATAAGCCCCGGATTCTGTTCAACTCCAGCCTATGCAACCCAAAAAGATATTCCTTATTTACTGGGCAACAATAAAAACTAAAATCAATCTATTTTTCCTTTGGCTCAACCTGAAAAGGAATTTTTCAATTTTTCAGAGCTTCAGGAAAACCAAGAATATCTATTATTTGCACAGCCTTGCAGAGTGGACATATTTGTCTTGGAAAACCTCCAGTGTGATGCAAAAAAGGTACAAATGTTCTTACAGGATCCCTTTTGGGGTTGAATTTTGCTGGCAGCACCATGAGTCCTCTGCCTGTCAGCAGATCAGCACCTGCTGCAAATCCTGAGAAAGAAAAGCCAGGAAGTGCAATTGGCTCCCCAAAATTCTGGTGCAGCCCAGGATCATGTCAAAGGATGAGAAAGAAATCTCCAAGCCCACCATTAATGCCCAATTCCCAAATGGAATCTGGGGTTATGGCAGCACAGGCTGCTGCGGCCAGAGCTGGACAGGGCCTCCACATTGAGGACGGAGCAACGAACCCACTGGAATGGATCTGTGATCCTATGGATGAAAAAACACCAGGCCAAGGGCTGTTTCCTCCTCCAGATGCACCCAGAAACTCTTGGACACCAGCCTGCTCCAGCTCCCTGTGAGCACCAACTGCAGGAGATGCTGGACTGGGAAAAGATCAACGTGTGCCAGATTCCACAGGCTCTTCCACTGGAAAAGCAAAACTGATGCTCACCTACACTTCCTTACAGACACCTTGGGTGCTTTATTCTCTGCTCAGCTCATGGATAACTTCAGCAGCCATGGATATTTTCTGGATGAACTGTTCTGAAGCCAAGGAACGTGGTACATCACCGATTTTGGGACTGGCTGAAAGCATAGCATCTCCACTGAATTGCCCTACCTGAACACTGAGACATTTCTTCAGCCCAAGAATTGCTTTCTGCACATAGCACCCCAAATGTGGGATTAAATGTATGGGAAGCTGGGACAGCTCAAAGCATCTGTATAAAACAGGGGAATACTGGGACTATTCCCAAATCCCCAAATTCCGTCCTGGGTGAGGAACCTCTACTTTGATGCACTTTGACTCTGCATGGTCCTAAACACAAAGGAGGACACAGGATGTTCCTGAGTTTAGGGCAAGTCTCTGGAGAGAGCCTGGAGCAGAGCCCCAGGCCTGGGGAGGACGGGGGCCTGTCAGAGCTGCACCATTGCAAATACCCAACAGCACCTGCTTGTGCTGACATGACACCTGAATTGGGGCATCTCCAGCTCTTCAAAATGCCTTACACCATCTCAGCCTCTGTGACACATCCCTGGAGGGGTGAGCAGATACCCCAGGCTGGAGCCAGGACAGCGTTAGGTGAAGCTACAGCTGCTCTGAGACCTGGGCAATGCACCGTGTGAAGCACAAAGTGCTTCTGGTGGAGAGGGGAGGACCAGGTAACCCACAAGCAGGCTCAGGGCATTGGAAAGCTCAGATTGCTCCAGCCTCTTTGGGCACGGGCTCAAGGGCCCTGCAGTGTCCCAAGGACAAGCTCCACCCTACCAAGACAAGCTGGACACCTGCCAGGACCGTGACTGACCTGGGACTGGAGGTAACTGAGGATGTCACAGTGACAACAGACACTGCTGGCTTGGCACTGCTGGTTTCATAGGTGGGCTTAAAGATCTTAGGGGGCTTTTCCAACCAAAATGATTCCATGATTCTATGGTGATTAGCAAGTCATGTAATAGATGCTACTCAAGCAAAAGCAACACCCTCCCTTCCATCCAATTCCTTCACTTCCCTATCTAGAATTTTTTTCACAGATAGAAGGCCAATAGCCAGTGAACTACACTGGATTCTCTTGCCAGCTGAGACCCACAAACCCCATTCCTACAGGAGACCATCCCCCTACACACTAGGAGTGATACAGACTTTTAATTCCTACCTTGATGGTTTCAAACCAGACCATCTTAGCAAAAACAGAAAATTCTTATTAACTACTAGTTATTTATTTATGCAATGAAACTGAACTAGAAGCTGCCTTCTCCCTCAAGTTAACAGAAGCTCCAGTCCATGAGGCCACAGCTCCAGGTGCCCCCTGCCCTCCTGGTGGGCAGCGTCTGCAGAGAGCCAAAGTGGGGATTCTCCAGGGGAATATCCATGGCATAACCCACACCCACTCCTGCAGTGACTGGTGAATGTCAGCCAGCATACTGCAGGTCATCAAAGCTCCTCAAGAAGCGACTGCTTGTTTCCCTAGTCAAGCTCCTGCTCCCAGAAACCTGGGTGCCTACACACCATGGCCAGTGTGAGCAGCCACCACACAGCCCTGCTGGCTCTGCTCAAGGGTCCCAGCAGCTTCAGCTCCGTCCTCCCTACCTCCTTTGCTTGAGAAAGGGAATTATTACCTGTCTTATGTCCACCTGAATGACCCAGAAAAGATGATCAAGCTGGTGCTCCTCGCTAGATGGAGATGAGCACTGCACACTGAGACAGGGACCTCACCTCTGAGCTGCTTGTCCCAGAGAGCCAAACACATCCTGGGCTGATCCCCCAGCGTGGGCAGCAGGAAAGGGGGGATTCTGCCCCTCTGCCCCCTCAGGTGAAACCTCACCTGCAGAGCTGCCTCCAGCCCTGGGACCCCCAACACAAGAAGGACGTGGAGCTGCTGGACCATGGAGGTGCTCCAGGGCTGGAGCCGCTCTGCTCTGGAGCCAGGCTGGGAGAGCTGGGGGTGCTCACCTGGAGAGGACTCTGAGGGGACTTTATTGTGGCTTTTCAGAACTAATAGGGGCTTTATAAGAAAGATGGGGACAGGGTTTTTAGCTGGGCCTGTACTGATAGGACAGGGGATGGCGGTTTTAAACTAAAAGAGGGGAGATTTAAATTAAATATAAGGAAGATGGGGTTTTTTTACAACGAGGATGATAAAACACAGGTAGCACAGGTTGCCCAGAGAAGCTGTGGCTTCCCCATCCCTGGAAACATTCAGGGTCAGGTTGGATGGGGCTCTGAGCCTAAAGGAAGATGTCCCTGCTCACTGCAGGGCACTTGGAATGAGAAGGGCTTTAAAGGCCACTCCCCAAACAATTCTGCCAAGGACAGCAGTGTCCACAGCTCCTTGGGCCTGTGCTGCACCCTCAGTCTTTCACCAGTTAACCTCAGCAAGTCAGGCTCCAGCCAAGGCCTTGCCTCCCCCAGCACGATGCCAAAGCAGCTCCCTGGCTCCAGGCTCTGAGGGGCTTCGTAAAACTTTGTGCCTCGCAGACAGATTTTTGTGGATGCACAAAACCACAGCAGTTATCCAGCTCCACAGCAGTTATCTAGCTCCACAGCAGTTTTCCTGCTCCACAGCAGTTTTCCTGCTCGCTGCCACGAGGGCACAGCCACCCTTGGGCTCTGCCTGGGCAGCACAGGAGCCTCCCTGCCTCGGCACAGCCTCCCTGCAATAATTCTCCATCCATGCCCCTTTCCAGCGCTGGATTTTCCGCTCGCACACGCGGTGAGCAGCAGCTCACAGCCTCACTATTGGTCTCTGGTGAGTAATTGCCAGGGTAATAAAAGAAAGAAAACCCTATCAGGCCACAGCCACGCAGCCACTATGTTGCAATATGAAGTGGACATACTCTGGAGTCTCCTGGGATGCCCCGAAATTTGTAGGGTTCAGAAAAAGGACATTCCGAAGGTAAAACCCCACAGTGCCCATGAGGCTCTTAAATGTGACCTCCAGGCTTCCCTGCAGCCTCTAATGGGCCAACTCTGCACTCTGCACAAATTATCGCGAGTATCAAAAATATCTTTACAACAGAGCTTTTATTTCCATATATTTGAAGCTGCTTTCCCCTTTTGTTTCTTCTCTAAACCGGTTAAAATGAGCATTAAGGGATATAATTATGTTGTTAGCTTAATTGCCTACTTAAAGCAGAATCTACAGGGGTTTAATGCAAGATTTGAAAAGGGGGGGAGAAAAGGAAATTGGGATATTAATGGATACAGTTTTTAAAATGAACCTCTTCTGGGGAAAAGTGAGTTTGGGGCATGGGACGGAGCACGAAGGGGGAGGAGGTGGAATCAGCCCCCGTCGGTTTCTGTCGCAAGGTTTTGTCAAAATGCAAATTGTTGGCCCATTCCTTTTCCAGCAGTCTAATTTTGGAGAATTTGACCTAATTAATCAATAACCACCACACACAAAAAAAGTATCCCTCCTTCAGTTTGAAACCTTACTGCTATTATTGGAGTGACACACTTAAGCTCAGGATGGGGGCTGACATCTGGAACGTGCCCGATGCCGCAAGGACCAGCCCAGCTGGGAGAACTCTTGCTCCCAAATCACCCAGCAGACAAACAACCATCTTCCACAGGCAGAGGAGCACACAGTGGGAGAAAAAATATTGATAATTGCTGTCTGAAAAAGTCACTGGTGTCCACATGTTCAGGCGGACAGATGCTCATCATCCCTACGAGCCAACCTGTCCTGCCCCACAGGCTCCTGCACAGCCCTGCCTTTGTATTTGTTTAGAAACAACGACTTTTATACCAGAAAAGAAGCACAGGGCAAAGCCTGCAGGACAGAGCGGGGCACTTTCAGAGGCTGGAGCACCAGCCACATGTTGTCAGTGGTCCCACCACTTCCCTGCTGTTCCCAACAGCACCACGTGGCTCTGGATGTGGAGAGACTTAAGGCATCAGCAGAAGTGCTGTTCAGTGCCCTAAATACCTCTAATTCCCACAGTTTCTCCCATTTTCCCACAAAGAGTCGCTGTGGTTGGTGTTGTCTCTGATGTCCCAGCAACTGAGATGCAGCTTCTTGGGCACCTTTGGTCTCCTCTAACTAAACCCTGGAGACTGAACTCTGGCACCAGGGCCTGTCAGGCCTAGAATTAAACTCAGCCCTGCTCTGTGCCACCCTCCTTTCACTGGATCCACTGCTCTGCATCATGTGCAGCTCCAGCCAGAGCTAAATCCTGCACTTGGAACCTCCAGCTTGACTCAAGAACTTGGTTTCTGTAGGGTTTTGATGACCTTCTCCCTGTCCAGTGTTCACCATGGACCTGGGGCACGCGGGGGACACAAAATTTGAGGGAAGCCCCCACTGTCACCTTTACAATGTTTCACGGCCTGTATGACCCAGCAAGGGAAAACACCCACGAAAATTCAATAAATACAGGTGGGAAACACTTTTCTGCTCCTGAAGAGATGGAGCAAAGCTCCATCCATGGGGTTTGCTCAGAGATACCCATGGAACAAAACCCAGCAGCACCATCATCCTGTTTTCCCAGAAAGAGAAGCAAAATGATGATCACAAAAGAGATGCTTCCCACCCAAAACAAGAGCTCTCCCAGGGTGCTCTCCCTTACCCTGGCTCCTAAAAGCTTATTTAAATAAAATTTTGAAATAT
>WBMZ01003292.1:0-46033 GCA_013400975.1 Atrichornis clamosus
AGCTAAGAACATACCTAGAGAAAAAAAAAGTCAATAATTAAAATACAATTTAAAATTAATTCATTACCTATGGAAAGATTTATTTATTTCTAACTCCAAAACAATCAATATAGGGATCCTATGTTATAGCAAAAAATTATACAGGTTATTGCATTTTACTGAAAGCTATTAAGGTGAAAGCATCTTCCTTATTTTGAAATGCTATCTCAGAGAAGGTAAATAAGTAAATAAAGAAGACTGCTTGTGGCAAGCAGGTAGTGCCTGTCTAAGCTTTCAGTAGTTCCTAAAACAGCTGGGAAAGGAACATTTATGTCTTAGATACAGTTAATTCCTGAAGCTGAGCCTATAACCACCATCTTTTATGAAGGACAATATTGGCTTAATTTCTGCAAATCAGGGATTTTTAAAACAGATTCTACATTGTACTGGCACAATATCTCTCAGATGAGTCACTCTTTAAGAATAAAGTCGCACAACTCAGTTGCACTAGGAGAGTCACTAGTTTTCAACTGACAAATCTTAGTTAGGAAAAGTAAAAAAAAATCTCACCCATTTCACATAGTTTTCAGTTTTAGCACAGAATGCAAACCTGTGGTTAGTTTGCATATACCGCTAAACATTCCTCTTTATATTTGTACACATTAATCAAATGTGCCAAACATTTCCTTTATGTCTTTTGATGTGGAAAATGACAGTGAATTTAAAGGGAGAGATAAAAATCTTTTGTGCAACATTGCATGTATCGTATGCTAGATAGTATGAAGATCTGAATCAACATGTAAGTCATCTAGGAAAAAGAAAATCCCACATTCGATATCATAATATACTCAAAACAAATGTTCCCTATTCCTTCCACTAGTACTTTCTTGAAAGGGAATTGCTCTTACCTACTATGGAGAGAATCACAACTACAAAATCAAAAATATTCCAGCCTATAGTGAAGTAATAATGACGAAGGGAAATTAATTTCAGGACAAATTCTCCGGTGAAAAGGACAATGAACACCAGGTTAATCCGCGATAAAATTGTTTCCATTTCTTTACTCTGATCATCTGTTTCTACCATCATTGTGACCATGTTAAGGCAGATGAGTATCATGATGCTGATGTCAAACACTTGCTTGGTTACAAAATCAAAGATCATGCCTTGGAATTTGTTCTGCAAAAACAAAAATGGAATACAGCTTATACTCTGAAAATAATTGTCTTTTAAAATGCCAAATGAGAAAGCCACTTGCTTCAAGATTCAGGAGTGCAGAGCAAGACCCATTCACAACACAGGTGTTAATATAAGCCCAACCCTTGCTGGTTTATGTCGCATCCTGTTGGAATGAATCAGGAAATTCACCACTGTTGGCTGAAGAGACAAGAAGGGAAACAATGCAATCATAAGAGTGCTAAAAATGACAATTTATATTTTTGGTGTAAAATAGGTGGTATAACTTGATACCCAGCAAGATTATCAGCCAAATAGAAACTAATTTTTTTATCTTTATTTTCAGATGGTTTTAGAATGCTAAACCTCTTTCTTCCTCAAACTAATTGTGCTTGGTGAGATCATTGGACTGCTGAAGTTACATATCTCAAACACACTGTAACTGTAATATCCTAGTTTTCTTTAGTACTTAGCTCAATATTTATTGCCATATGTCTCGCCTTAGAAAGGCTATTTTTAACCACTTGGTGCATAAGGTGCAACAAGCATTTTATTTTTTCCAAAAACTGTAGGAGTTCAGTAAATAACAAGAATTGTGTCTTAAGAGACAAATTTATCCTAGTTTATGCTTTACTCTCTGGGGCATTCTTTCATTCTGCAAGATTTTCTGCATCTGTCTTTCCCATTAGGTGACCACTGCCCCTTTCCGCTTTCAGCAGCAAGGGCCAGTGCATCCCCATTTCCTACAAATTCTCTGTGAGGAGAAAAAACAGAAAACAAAGTTTATCCCTGATAACAAGAACCAATAAATGATCCAATCGATTTTGCTTTTCCAGGACTTTGTCAGGGAATGTTGAAATTTATCTACTAATGTTATTAAATCATACTGTTCATACTTCAGTGTGTATGTTTTTAAACAAAATATGAACGACTTATTCTGATGGATTCAAAAAGGGACAAATTCTACCTTTACAAGACAATAAATGAAAAAAATATTTTCTTGCCAGACTTATAACCTTCTCTTGTGGCTAAGACCATATTCTCAAATGAATATTTAATATTAGGAGTATAAAAATCAAATCAGTCTTACCACTGGCCTTGGTATAGGTTTCTGTGGCTTTTTGGATCCCAGTTTTTTCATTGCATTGTAATATTTCTTCTGTTCTTCTGTCATAAATATATCCTGACCTCCAAAGTAAAGAAATAATAGCAAAATTAATTACTATCATGTCCAAACATAAAACATTGAACTACAGTAAGTTTCTCTATAATATAATATTACATTTATATTTTATTTTATTTTATTTTTTCAGATATTTATAGTGTGGATTCTCATATACATCCCTAACACACAGAACAGCCCCATTACTGATGCCTTGTCAGGTTGACAATTGAGTTTTTCCAGTGTTTTCGTGCTCGCTTTTGCTGCCATGGCTAAAATGGTTCTTGCTATACTGATACTGTTCAATAACTTGCTGACTGGGATATGTTTAGTGAATAGGAGCGTGACTAGTGCCTTACATGTCTTATATTCTGTATAGATTTTTAGGATTACAGATAGACAAGTCTAAAAGTGGCATAACTTTTAGGCACGAGTTGTGTTAAGGGAGTGTATTTGTGTCTAATCTGTGGGGTTTAAAGACCAAAACCCTCCCACCTTTGATATAAAATTAAGAAAAGTAGTACAAGTCCTGCCATAGTAAATTAGAACACCAACCTTGAACCTGGAACCTTGACTAACTCAAATCAGCCTTTGTTTGCAGATGCAAATGCTGCCAGTCAGATATGCAACTGACTGACTGAATTTCACTATAAGTGAATTGTGCTTAGTGATGAATCTGCACGAAGTCAGATGGAAGCACAATGTCAAAGTCACTGTGTGCTAAACTGCCTATTGCAGCCTGAAGCATCATAAAATTTATAGTGTTAATGACTCTTTTAGGAAGCTAAAGAATATTTTCACAAGGAGAATTTTCTGTAGTTCACGATTTCCTTTTACCACACATTCTGTCTGGTATTGCTGTTTTTTACTTGGTGACTGGAAAAAGGCAAATCATATGAAACTGCTTTTTCTCAGCACATAAAAATTTAGAATGCCCGTCACATTTGAAGACTAAGAATCTTCAAAGTTGCTTAGAAGTATTTTAAATGTGGTTATTTGTATTTTTATATTTTAAAATTCTTTGAAATATATGCATTATCAATACAATTATTTTAAACATACTTGCATGCCAAAAGTGTACACAAAAACCCCATTATTCCCTTTATACATTTGCTTTAATACTGATAAGAAATTATAGATTGTATTTGTGTCTAACAAATTCATCTAATTTCTCATAAAGTATTAGAAAAATAAAGCTCACATAAAAATTTTTACTTTTATATATACATCTTTTCATGTGAGGTGTATTGGACCTATTCTTAACTCAATGTTTAATCAGTATGCAGATCCGTTATTCATCATATGAACACAATGCCATATTGTAACTTCATTAAGTGTCAACAGTTTGTAAGACTGATGAAAATTAATTTACCTTAATTTATCTTAATTCTTTAGAGTCAATTGAAAGAGAAATTATTTCACGGCAAATAATATTACATCTAATCAAACCAATAATGGACATTCCCTTTTTGCATCTTCATTTTAGCTATTTACACAATTTACAAATTATTAGGAACCAACTCTTCACTCATCAAAATACTAAAAAGGAAAAGTTCAAAATCACATCCACAGATTTTAGTGCAGATCATTATTAAAAAAGAGACATTTTATTTAAGGTATTGAAATGACTTTTGATTTTTATTAACCTTACAGAAACAGCTTACTAATTCATTATAGCTAATAACTCTTAGCACTATGGAAATATTTTAAATACTTATCTTCTTTTTTTGTTGGTTGAAGTTGTCTATAATAACACCAATGAAAAGGTTCAAGGTAAAAAATGATCCAAATATGATAAAGATGACAAAATAAAGATACATATACAAGTTGTCCTCATACTTAGGTTGATCTTTTACCTACAAAATATTAAAAATTTTATTACCCATGAGAATACTAGATGTAAAAAGCAAAGTGTATCATTTATAATTAAGTATATGCTATTTCAGATAGAAAAGTTATAAACAGCACTAATTTAATAAAAGATTCAACATGTCCATTCCAATTAATGTTTGGAGAACTGGAAGCTGCCAGAACCATTGTTCATATGGAATTTTAAAGTAAATGTACCCACAGATATGTTTGTGTAGTACATGTATAAAAAGTTCCTCATATAGAAGAAAGAAGTAATGTGGGGCTGAGAGCAGTTATTAGTACTTAAAATTTTATCAGCAGAAATCTAAATATCTTATACTGTGTTTAGTATATTATCATGAAACAGAATCAATAAATTTTACTATTGCCTAAATCTCCCTGGAACTCTTTTGGTCTTGCATGAGCGTTCTCATATCCAGCTAAGAACAGATGCTTTCAATACATTTCTAGTGAATACATGTTTTGTGAAATCCGTTGAATTGAGGCAAATTTCTAAGGAGGATTTTGTTATTGTCTCAATTTTTCTGGATTCCACATCTCACCGCCTGCACCTCTACTGCACCAGGATCTAGAGTGTAGAAATGCTGAAGATAATGAAACAGGATATTTTACTCTGGGAGACAGTATCATTAACATGACTATTTTACAAGTTAAACATAGTTTTAGTTTTGTAGCTGTCATAAAATTCTTATCCCCAGAAAGCTTAACAGATGATCTCCAACTTTAAAATCTAATTGCATTTAAATATCTAGATAACATAGGTGCTCAACCTAAGGAGAAAATGAAATGCACAGCTACAAATTGTAAAACAAGATTAATATATACTGTGTTTAATAACTGAATTATATAATCTTAAATTAATTCATACTCATGATGACCAAAAGAATTGGTTAAAAAAACTCTTCTTTGTTCTATTATATCAACATTAGCATTAAAAAAAAAAAATCTGGTTGAGTTGATTTAGCCTTTTTGGCTAAACGGAAAGAAGTGGGATTAATTCTTTCCAGTAAAAATTGTAAGATTCAGAAAAATATGTACTGGTGCTGATTAATTCTTCATGGTGTTGTGAGTTTGGCCATTTAAATTCTATACTCTCTATCAGAATATAACCAACAGATGACTTTTGAAAGTTTTACACTTACATCTCGTGAATCAACAGCAGCATACATAATATCCATCCATCCTTTAAAAGTAGCCTAGGAATAAAACAGAGTGTTTTATCTTCCCTGTAAAATTAATAAGGTGGAAAATAACTAGGTTATTTATTTATGGGTACCATAACTTTTAATAAAATCACTTCTAAATTTTTAAACCACACACAGGC
Organism: Atrichornis clamosus; assembly: GCA_013400975.1. Classification (NCBI taxonomy): domain Eukaryota; kingdom Metazoa; phylum Chordata; class Aves; order Passeriformes; family Menuridae; genus Atrichornis; species Atrichornis clamosus. Next base: position 5,514 of record WBMZ01003292.1, read on the forward strand.
ATCACAAAATATTTTTCATAGTAATACTAGTTTTTTTGAGTTTTTTTATTTTCTCAGCAAGTCCACAGTGTGTTTGGAGCCACAGATGTTTCCTATACAGATGAAGAATGATAGATTTAGATAGACACTAATGCTGGAGATGTTTAGGTAGGATCTACTAGAACCACTCATGTCTGCAGCCATTTTGTTAAGTTTACAACATGAATTGATGGAATCACTAATATAACTCCTGGCCAGACACCAACATGCATCTGAACGTTTTTTCTGTGTCTAAACTGACATGGTATTTTTAGAAACATTTTAATCCCACATAACTGAAAGGAATAGACTGTTCAAAGTAAAAATGTACATTGGTTCTTGAGAGATTTGTTTTACAGGAGACCAAAAAATGAACTGTGAAAGAGCTGCAATCAACATCTATAAAATTTGGCTGAGTTCCTACAGAGGCTTGGTCTATGTAAAGAGTAAAAAAGATCTGCCATCATTGCTCTAAGAAGGTGATTTTCATGGATGCAGGATGTCCACTTTCTAAGGAACACCAAAGTTGGTGTGACATGCTAGTTGAAAGTGTGAGTGCACAACCATTAGCCAGGGTTTCCAAGCTTATTCACAATAAAGAAAAAAGAGCTAAAAAGCCTCTGAAATGAACAAGGAGCATCATTCCTGAGGAGATTCAGGAGAGGAATCATCCCAAGGAGTATATTTCCATCTGTGCTTGCCAGAAGCAGCTTTGGTACTTTGGTACAGCTGCTAGTTTTCATGGCAGAAAACTTGCAGTCTGGAAGCATTCATATCCTCCTGAATCTTGCAGTACAATACCAATTTACTAAGAAGGTGTGCTTCAAACTAAGCTTCACAGATCTTTCTGGCTTAGTTGGCAGTTGCAAGACATTTGGTGCACTTTGCATACCAATATTAAAAGAGGAGCAGAGTTCAGTAACAGCAATATATATAGGAGAAGAGTGGAGGGAGAATGTTAATAGAGGCAATCAGATGAAGAGGTGACTCAATACATGCACAAAGATCCCTTAATCTCTGTGGGAAATGTAAAGGTCAGAAAGGAATATTTGAAAAGGAAAATTATGAAAAATCAGGAAAAAAAAAGAAAGAGAAGAAGAATGAAGGGTTCACAGTAGTGAAGTAATCATTAAAGATCAAGACTGTCTGGATGTGTGACACAGATGAAAATCATACACAGCTTCAAGAGATTAGCAGTTTTCCTTATACGTCTTCAGAGGCAAGTACAACAGGAGCAAAGAGATCTGAAGTCAGAGAATCAGAGTCATCCTTCAGTACTACTACTCTGCACATGAGAGTCACATTGCCTTTAGAGGCAAGACATTTTAAGCTAGGTAGTTAATTTTGGAATTAAGGTCAACTAGGGATACTGACCTGCTCTGAGATAGAAGGAACAAACATATAATTTTTAGATAACTGAATATGAGAGCTGTAACAATCTCATGACATTTCTGACATCTTTTCATTCAGTGAAGCTGTATGTTGTGTTATAGACAAGTGATTTGACAGAGTTCAATCATCTAAATGTAAATGTATTCTTTCTTGCTTGTGTTTTGGGTCAGATCCCAGCTATCAGAAGTTCCATTCTAAACAAGAAGACTGTAAAGAGCTAAGGTATTTATTTCTCTGACATAAATAAAATATACTCATTACCTAGAACAAAGGCATTTCTGTACCACAGTGTATAGGATAAGGAATTGCAGGAGAAATACAATTTACAGATTTTGTATAAGTAGCAGTGATTAGTGGAATGAATATGCCATGCAATACAATAACATCTAATACCTCAAAAGGATAATACCATAAGTAACATAATACTTATTCAGTATACTATAATGACTCTTTAATAAGCATTAAGGAATATGACAGTCTATACTGTGCACCACTAAAGAGATTCTTGTACATTTTTCACTTACTATTACCACATTATTATTACTATTATCATCATCATGAGACTGTATTCCCTAGATTGGAATGGAAATTTACTCTAATATAATTAATTAATAAAATACAAGACAAAATGTAATAGAGTTGTGTGACCTGTATATTATTGTTATGAAGTGAAGAAATTATTCCACTACTTAACAGTCTTAACTTGCCCATTTTTTCTCGATTTCTTTAAAAAGAAGAAAAATAAATATATATATTAACTTACTACTTGAAGCAGAGCAAGATATCCAGCTCCTACATTATCGAAGTTTACTTTCACATTCTTCCATCGGGCACTTTGATTGCTTTTTATGAGTTCCACACACTGAGTATAATTGTTGACATCACTGACATCAAACATCTCACCAGTTGTGGTGTTGACACAGTGATAGAATTTTCCAGCAAACAGATTTACTCCCATGATGCTGAAGATTAACCAGAATATAAGACATACCAGCAATACATTCATGATAGATGGGATTGCTCCTACTAGGGCATTTACAACCACCTAGTGTGCAAATTGGACAAAATAGCCATTTAGTTTATGAAGAGAAATGACAAATACTTTAAAATACTTTAAAAATGTCAAACCAGTATTATTATGGGATGGACATTTAAAATATTACACTAAAATTTATGGAGGAAATGTTAATTAATGTTTAATAAAACACTAATGAGATGGCAAAAGACAAGAAATAAAAGAAGATGGAAACCAAGACAATGTAAAAGTCTGAAAAAAATCAAAAAGCAAAAGAAAACCTGTTAGGAGCAAGATGGATTCTTAGAATTTGTGTGCTCTAGAGAAAAAGAGAGAAATAAATGTTAAATTCCAACAGCATAAATTAAAATTTATAAATAGAAAATAAACCAGAAAAAGCTCAAAGAATGATGATGTGGAAAACTGAATAAAAATGTTTTAATGTAAAACTGTCATTACTAATGATTTTATTCTTAGAAACATGTATATATTGGCATCAGTGTATTTTAGTATCCACATAAAACACAACATAATTAAGGATATCATATTCAGTCTTTATTAACAGCATCTGTTCTAAGTCTTGATTTTAAATTGCCTGGGTCACTATAGTTGTTCTTACACTTATCCTTCTTTTTCTTTTTTATTGGCTGCATTTAATACACTTGAGCTACTCTGTGTGGGCTAGTGGCAGTAAAAGATCAGATGAAATCCTTTCACAAAAGTTTTCTTTTTCTTATTGTGATTGAACTAAAAGAAAGGTGCAGATAGCCAAACAATAATTTTCTAGCAAATCAGTAGAGACTGCAGCAACTTTTTTGAATGGGTTTGAAAAAGGTAGTATTTTTCATTTCACTGAGTGGACTGCAAATACCCTAGCATCAATAGAAGTTTTGCCTATTTAGATAGAGTCGTGTTGTTTGGAATGCAAACCATGTGAAACATAGTGGTGATGGCGATGTGCCACAGGACACACTTCCCTACACTGGCTGGTGTGGCCACCTTTAGAATACCAGCAGCCTTGCGCAGACAGGAACCATATTATTTATTTGAAAGCTGAAGACCTATGACTGAACTATAAACATGTATTGCAGCATTGGGGTATTTTAAGGTCAAAAAGACTAAAAGGAGCTTTCTCAGTAACATTTCCTTATTAATTTTTTATATGTCAATTTCCCCAGGAAATAGCATAGTCTGCATTTTCAGCAGACAGCTTATAAAAGGGTTTTTTTATGTGCTTTTTTTATTTGGTTGGTTGGTTTTTGTGAGATTGTAAGAATATGAAAACAACAATATTCTCAACAGAAAAGTTTTAGCTGGCTAGGAGGAAATGATAAATTACAGCAGATATATTCATATGAAGTAAAGGGTCACTAGCTGTGAAAATGATTTCCCATCTCTCCTCTTCTATACTTCCAAACCTATCCTTATTTCAGGTGTCTATTTAGAAAACCTTTCTCTCATACTACAGCATTTACTGCGGGGATTTTTTCCCCAGGCAGGTAGATAGGGAGCCACAGCGAGGCTTTAGTTTCTGGTGTATCACTGTTTTTGAATTTTTCATATTTTTTGTTTTGTTTTGTTTTCTGCCTAATTCTGTTCCATCCTGAACCACTGACAAACTAATACAGAATAGAAGTTAGCTAGAGAAAGTGATTAAAAAATTCCCAGATAGACTGCAGAAAAAAACCTCCAAACCTCTGTTCTAAAATTTGTCGTGTTGTTTTATTTTTCTAGGTCCACAAATCAATGGAAATTTTAATGGTCAGGAGGCTGGGATAACACAACTATGCAGCGGTGAGTAGGCAAATTTAATAAACTCAAGGTCTAATTGCCCAGTGTACGCTGTACATAGGTCTTGTTTGTAAGGACATGTTGGAACGCCTTTTTCCACATATTTTTGTATGCATTCACATTCTGGAGTTCTTTGAAGAAAGCATGAGTGCAACCATTAATATATTAATTTTTGTATGCATACATTTGTTCAGATTCATTCATTTTATCTCACCCTCATTCCTTCAAATCGTGACAAGGCTCTTAAAGGTCTTAAAGCTCTTAATGTCCGCAGTGATTTAATGGCACCAAGTTCAGAATAGCCCAGAGCATTGGCTATTAAACTAACCAATGAGACCTATAAAATACAGAAAAAATATTATTTTAAAAATTGTTCTGCACTACTTATTTAAAAAGAAAACAGATTCAAACAACAAATCAAAAGTGACAAAACAACCATTTTCATACTTGCTGGAAAGGCAAGAGGTCTCATAAAGGCATGGTTGAAAAAGGAATATATGCTATTAAAGGTCTATATGGTTGGATAGGGTTTAACAATCATATGGAAGCACACTGTTGGTGAAGGATAAAATTTTCTGAATTATTTAAAGACAAAATAGTCATATTTCCGTAACGTCATCAAGGTTCAACCTTCCAAACAATTTAAAATTCTGAATACTTTACATTATTTTACTAACTACTGACAATATTTTGAATCTCTATAATCACTATTAATATACTAAATATTGTAGTGGTTAATTATAAATATTTGTTATAAATATTACTTCTAAATCAAATCGTTCATAGCAACAATAACCAGGGTATCTCTGAAATATGTGTTGAAAGAGGTGGTACTTTCTCACTTGCCTGACAAATCTCTTTGGTTTTTTTAATCTTCTAAGTATAGGAAAATATTATGGGATGGATACCAACAGATGCTAGCCTTATAACAGTAATAGCTTTATTATCTACAACAATATTAAGCTCCTGATGCTAGTTATTGGGATTTTATTATAAGACAATCTACTTAAGTAAGGAGCAATTAAATTGCTTCTCAAATGGAACTGAGATTTAGACAGTGTTAATGTGAGAGAAATTAATTTACTTTGAGCAGTTTTGGAGACAGGAGTGGGGAATATCATACTTTACTCATATTTTATTCATTTCTACCACCAAAAGCATAGATGACATGTAAATGAACATACTGGTCATTGAAAAAAATCCCTCAAATGTTAATTTCTGTGCCTCAGACTAAAGAACTCTTCAAAGACTGTACAGAAATAGGCATTCACTGATAATGGTGATAAGATTTTTGCCTGTTACATGAAAAGTTGGTTTCCTATGTTATATCCATAAAGAACAATTAAATGAATCAGAAACACGAGAGTTAGAAGATCATGTCTAAAAAGAACAAATCCAGGAGCAAATACAAATCAATTATTCATTACTATGTTGCTGTGTTTATGAATCTAACAGAAAACAGTATTTTAGTGAATTCATATCACTGTATATTTGAAATGGATTACATGTCAGAATGTAATTCTTTTTATCAAAGGAAAGGATTATTTTATTGCTGTAATGGATAAATGGAACTTGCTGTAATTTACAAGCATATTAAGATGAAAATCTTACTGATTCTCTGTAGTCTGTAACTGAAGTCTGTTCACTTACAAGAGGTAACATTATTTTTCCTGCCATTACATTAACTATGGTCATTAATTATTATTAATAATTGTAATTAATACAATTTATTTGTCCTGTGATTCTACAGTGAGAGAGTTCTTTTTTATCCTTAGCCACCTTTAATATATACCAGAGATAACAAGATATGGATTTTTCTGTATTTTTAATAGAATATTAATTTATTCACTCCAATCAACAAGATTCCCAGACATGACAGTAAACTTTACTGTAAAGACAGCACATTTTATGAATGAAAAATAAACTATGAAACAAATACCTTAAAAATCTTTCTCTCATTGGGAGAACAAGACACATTATGAAATTGAACTCACATTAATGTCTCCTTCATTTTATACTTTTCTCCCCAAATTTGCACCATGCTTTAGCTGTCTTTCACAAACAAGATCACTTCCAAACCAGTTAGAGGCAGCTCCGGGAGGTTCAGTGGCACTGTGTGTATGTGCAGTTCTTAGGTTCTGATTGTAAGGCATTCTTCAGTCTTGAGCTTCCTATTTCAAATGATTAGCAGCTTTCTTACCAGGTCGCTAGTGCTCTTACACCATAAACCCAAAGTTTTTTCTCAGATAAATACTTTATCTATCTATAAAACATGTTGTTTTCCTCTGAAGGACAGTTCATATGAGAGGCAAAGATTTGCTTGGAATTCTATTGGATGTTCAGCTGTTATGTACTGCTCTGGTATTCTCCGTCTTCTTAGCTTGCTTTTCTCTCCTCTGTTCCACCTGCTTTGTTGCAAGTAGGTGAGAAAATATATCTCTGTACACTGATAAATAGATTAATTTCTTTTGAGAGAGGAATGCATGCAGATGCAGTAATTTTAAGAAATGAAAATGAACTCAAAATGGGAGGAAGAATTTCTATGTAAGTCTCCCAAAACTGAGGAGTTGTATGTCCTCAATTGTGTTTGCCTTCTAATGTAGACTATCTGTTGCAAAAAAAAAAAAATGTTTTGAATCTTAGCAGTGACATTTAGCCCTGCTCAAGAACTTCAGTCAGGCTGCAGAGTAGACATGGCATGGTATAGGGGAGACGGCATGATAGAGATTTGAACTGAGGTAGGCAGATGTAACAAGAGTCATCTGTCACAGTTGTAAACTGACAGAGCTGAAAATTACAATTTCTTAGTGTAATTCTTAAAATCTAATTTGGTCACAATCAGTGAGAGCAACTGCGGCCACTTGTCACAATGAGAGACTCAGGTACGTGAGATATTAAAGGTCAAAGCCCTAAAGGACTATCCGTGTTTACTCTTAAATAATTTTAGAGAATGGAATTAAACAATTTGATTAACTTTAGTCACTTCTAAGGAAGAAGGAGACCCTGGTGTTCTCACTGGCAGAATGCCTCTGAATCACACCTGTTTAAACTGACAGTTAAAGAAGTGTAGATTCTCTGCTTTTCTACAGGAAGATAATATGAGCTCACATATTTCTTTAAAGTGTTGTGTGGTGGTGCTAAAGAAATAGCTGAGTTAGCCTTAAGCAGAGTTAGGCATTTTTTACCACTTTCTGAAATGAATATAATTCTTCAAAAGTAGAAAGTTCCAATCTAATTTAGTCATGCTTTTGTTTATAAAATTCTAAATTATGGTAAAAGGTTAGCAACATAAGCTGCTTTACTTATGATTATGTACTTTTTAAGTTTGAGAGCCTGCTCAGATAACAGTATCTCTAAGGCTAAACTAAGAAACCATAGAGTATGGCTTAGAATAATCTGTTTAGATTTAAGTTACAAAAAGAATAATTAAAACATGAGTTGTAATTTATCAAAAAAATAATCCATTAACATAATCCTGTAAGAGAGCATCTCTTTACTTCATCTACATCCTCTTAGGAAAACCATTCATACTGCTGCATTCTAGTGCAGATTTTCAGGACAGAGGCAGAGATTAGTTGTGTAAGAAAACTGACTTGGGCAGGTTAGGAAAAATAGGTCTTCCATTTTGAGTTATGGGCCAATCTAGCTAGTTGGGTTTTTTTTCCTGTAGGAGTTGCAAATACAATACATATTTATATACATAAGGAATAAGTATTGATGGGACCAGGATTTATGCAAACTTCTCAAGAAACATGGTAGCATGGGCAGAAATTACTGTAAAAGCACAATTACCCTGAGATTCCATCTCTCAGTTCCACACTGAGGACATGTATAGCCAATGAACTGGGTCATATAACGTGAGGCAAGAGACCAAAATATTCTGGGAGCAAACCCAACTTTGAACCCTTCTGACAACATAAGCAAGGCCTTTGCACAGCAGTATATCACAGCTGGGAAGGCAGCCAAAAGACCTTGTATTCTCTTCTATCATAAACCCTGCCAAGTCATAGCTGATTTAACTATTGCAGATTGTCAGTCCATTAAAACTAATTATTTTTTAGATCAAATAGCCACTGTCTTTCTGTTTTTACTATAAATGGTTACAGGATAGTTTTGAAAGAGAAAGTTCTGAGAACTCAGATGAAATCTGGACCACATTAATTGTTTCTTTGAAAAGCTGCAGTGTTTGTAGAAGAAACTTGAACAATGAACTGTTTTATTTGCTGAGGAAAAAGGTATTATGATCAGAGTTCATTAAAGATAGCATACTCAAAACCTAGGATTTTTCCTCATAAAATCTCAAGTTTGATACATCCTGGATATGAAAATATTAACAGTGAAGAATGGACAAACTGATGGTCAGTCATCATTTTCCTTTTGGCATATGAATGTACTTTAAATAACACCTCCAAGTCACCGCAGTGATGCACTATATGCAGTATAACATAAAATAGGAATTATTTTTGCACACTTACAAGTTTACTTTAGTAGTAATAAATTTTACAACATAAAATCTTTACTATAGTGAATTTTACAGTATTAATGACTGTGTACTTACATCAACAATCAGAAAGTCCAGCCAGCACCAGGCATTAGTAAAATATATTTGAAAACCATATGCTACCCATTTTAAAAGCATTTCCAAAATGAAAATATATGTAAAAACTTTGTCAGCATATTCCAGTATGGTCTTGATAGTTTTCCGTTGTTCAATATATATATCTTCAAAAGCCTATAAAAATATATTCAGGTATTACTACTGTTTCACAAAATATGCATGATAAACTTAAGGAATAAAGAATAAAAATAATTAGGGCAGAGCTAATCTTTCCCCTTGTTTTTTGTCATTCTCTTATTTTATATATTTCCCATCTTTAACCACACTACAAATTGGAGCAACAGGAACCCTGTCTGGGGTTGAATATATATATATATATATATCTTTTTTTTTAAATTATTTTTTTTAAACTAATGAATGAAGAAATAAACTCACAGCGTGAATTTTTATCCTCTGTGGTACCAAGAAACATTTACACACACACAAACCCACCCACTTTTCTTATACATCTGTTCCAGATATGTATATTGCATTTCAGAAAGCAGTTAGAGGGATTCCATTTCTATCCTCCATCCATCAAACTTATGTCTAAAAATCAAATTAAAAAGCACTGTATTTGCTAGAAGGTACAACTATGCACATTGATATGGTAGCAAATGTTCAACTTGAGTAAAGCTGGAAAGGCAGGTAATGCAAATCTTTTTGGAAAATGGTTGTTAGGTTTAATTTGCTGCTTCCATATGTTCTGCCTCCAAAATAGGAACAGAATGAAGTAATTATTCCATATTTTGGTATGGTCTTTCAAAAGCAAAATTCAAGGAGTGGCTGAGCTTAGGAGGAATTAAGGAGATAAACCCATATATTTAGCTATAAATTCACAGTTAACAATAGTCCTTTGTACTCAAATCTCTTGACAAACATGATGAAAATTGTAGGCAATTTAAACTTTGAGTAGCCCTGCTGTCTTAAAGAAAATGGCACAATTTTACAGTGGCAAGACAAAAGTATCACTAAAAATGTGCATGTGAAATTTGTCAAACTTCTTCAAGTTTGGGTCAAGTTTCATTCCATCCTGAAATGATGAAATGCAGGGAGTTTTATACAGCTTCAAGAAAAACAAGTCTTTCTGAAGCAAAGTTGATTTCTGTAGTTGCTCCAAAAGAGATATCAAAATATATCAGCATCTGCAATTTTATTCTACTTACTAGTGCTCCACTGCTGAGGAGAATCATGAATACAATGAAAGTCTCAAACCAGTTGTGTTCAACTATGCTGTAGCAGGTTTTTCTAAGATTCCACCATGTTTTTCCTTTTCCATCCTCTATACTTACTTGACAACATGGAAATTTCTGCACACAACCTGCATTAGATTAAGAGATATTAGGATCCAAAAACCAATTACTTCAAAGTCAATATTTACAGTGGTATCAATATTGTTAGAAGCTTTAACTATTTTTATAAGATTTTTTTTTTAAATTAAGCCCTGGAACGCTGAGTAGGATATCCTGTCACAGAGGATGACGAATATCTGAATTTAGATAACTAATCTGGAGAGAAACCAGACAATAGTAGAGTTAATTATGAATAAAGTCAATCCAAAAAACTTTGATATTTTTGACTGTTGGCAGGTAACTGTTCCATTTGTTTATGGAGTCAACAAAAATTTATTTGTTCCAAATTTCAACGGTCCTTTCAAATAACTAAAAAGCATTTTAACAATAGAAAAGTTAAGGAAGTTTCTTAGTTAAAAGATGTATGCAGTGGCCAGATATATAAAGTCACTCAAAGCCTAGGGAAACCTTGTTACGGTATCTGATTTCCAGCATTCTGGGCTAAAAGTACTTTCTTTTGATTTTTGAAGTCATGAAGGTCCACCAGATTTGAAACCCTCAAGAACTTAAATATGCCTAATAATAACGTCATTTTAGTAATACATTTCTTAAGTCAACCATTATTCTACAACCTTCAGTAAAACAGGCTTCTGGTTCAAGAGCTTCTTCACTTTCAATTTCTGCTTGCTCGCCCTCTCCAGGAGGAGCAATATCAACAGTGCTGCCTTCTGATGAGCTTGATGCATTTAGTTTCTGTAAGTAAAGTTCCAGAGAACAATTTTTTCTCATTAGATACATGTTCTGTAAAAAATGGTATTGAATCAAATCATGCCAGTCTAACTTTTGAAGAATGGCAAACTTATAAATATGCATCACCAAAAGTAAAACCACAGTAATGACATATATGACATGTACATTGTATAGTTTGGTTTCCCAGCTTATCTTCTCCTAGGGAACAATTAAATATAATTTGGCTACTAACCTGATCCATATATATGGCTTGTGAAGTATTCTGAGTAGTATTAAAACCAGAGAGGTTGCATGCACCACACTCTCAAGTAACTTCATTTTCTTTACTATTATACTGAATTACATTGAAAACGTGTCTTAGTTCTCCCAGTAAAATGACCTAACAGAAATCTACACATATATCTTCACGTCCACCACAGATGGCATTTTCACAAACATACACATTATCCGGATTAAAAAGTTGTAAATTTAAAGGCATTTAATGGCAAATTTCTGCACAATTTAAGAATTTGTGCAGAAAGCACAAATTACCAGATCTGAAACAACTTCTTTGCATTCCGGTCTCCTGGGCTTATTGAGAGACATCCTGATGTTCTTTCCATCCCAAATTTTTCTATCAGTCTACTACTTTTTTGTACAGTGAAAAACTATACTCCTTACTACAGTAAAAGCACTTCTAGATATGAAAATTGCAAGAACTGGTGAGTGAAAGAAACTACTAAAATTAAGAAAATTTTTACCAAGTAAATTAAAATTTTAATCAGGTCAAACAGTTTATCAGTCACACAAGACTGCCCATAATTTTGTCCTTTTAAGAAAGCATATTTTGAAAGGAAAAATGTGCTAAAGATGCACACAACAGATGCAATAATCAGACATAGCATTTGTAACTTGTTTTCAGTTGTTAGTACTGTTATGTCGTTAATTATTTTCATCCAAAATACTTTTTCTTGTATTGTGAAATAAGGCTTATAATCAGAAAGGAACAGAAAAAAAAATCATGGCAGTGGAATTCTATTTATTTAACACATGTAGCAGTTGTAAATAAGAATTTCAAGGGGGATGCAGAATGCACCTCTAACTTAAATACTTTAAATTGTACAGGTAATGATGTAACAAAAGGGCATTCAATCACTGACTAGATTTGTGGTTTTAGTTAAGCAGATCTTGTCATGTCCTTGCCCTGTGGATGAAGGTCGTGGGTAGAGAGTATGAAGACCTTTTTATACAATTTTGTTGAGAGGTTGCTCAATACCAACTACTTCCCACATTTAGTTTTCAAGACAGTGACATTTTCAGAATACAAAAAAACTCCTCTTCAGATTTTGCAAAAAATAATAAACAATAATTTATTTTTATGAAAGAGGCATTTTCATGTATTCTCTTCTTCAGAGACACTGCTGCAAACTAAAACTAGTTATTTAACTCTTCAGTTAAAATTCAGTTTCTTCATGAAAATGTATTGGGAGCTAAGGGCTTTTTCTGCCAGAAATGAAGTAAATGGTACATATATCTTAATACAGTTTTGTAAGCAGTTATTTCCTCATATTCAACTTTTACATCACATGAATGAAGTTTAAAACAAAAATCATGTTGGATGATGGAAAATTTCAGGGCTAATCCTCAAGAAGTTGCCTTTTGCACACACAATATGTAGACAATACAGACTTATTCAGACCTGAGGTCACATTGTTGTTACTGCATTGTGACCAAAAATATCATGTTTCATTTTCTCATACTGACTTCCTGTATGATTTCCAAAATTTATATATGTAAAATAGTTACAGCCATATTGCCTCTAAATGGAAAAATTTTATTACTGGTCATGTAAATCTGTGAGTCTGAGATAAAATATTGTGCATCTCATTGTGAAAACATTTTAAATTTCACTTTCTATACTACATTTACAAACAAAAATACCCAGTGATGTACACTATATTGAGCATTATTAGCACACCAGTTTATTATCCACACACAAGGCTCTCTTTCTTTTAAAAATAAAATAATACTTGTGAATTAACTCTCTTATTCTATATCATTGAAATATCAAGAAATAAAAGTTTGAAGCATTTCATTGAAATTATAGGCAGTTTCTTCATTAAATAAAACCCAAATATTGTAAAAATAGTTATCTATCACATTCAAGTTAGGAAAGTTAAAACTAACTCATGGCTTGATCCATCATCATTAAATAAATTACTGACTTAATAGTAGCAAGATAAAGGTTCATAGTGAGCATCTATTACAAATCTATGAGCGCACATTAAAAGGCAGTCAAATTTTTAACTGCATCTTCCCATTTAAACTCTGCTGCAGAGTTTTGTCAGCATAGTTGCTAAAAAACAAGTGACAGAAATGCAATATATAACCAGTACAAACAAAAACCTACTATAATTCTTTTCATTAATTTTCACATAAAGCATTCTCTTCATTATTCAAATAATCACAAATAACTGCATTATTAAGAAAAAAACCTCATTAGTTAATAAAACTCCTCTTCTTTGCTTCAAAACCCTAAATTAGGAAAGAACCAATACATTTTAAATAAGGTGACGTTAATGATATTCTTTCTAGCAATAAAGCTAATAAAACTAATAGGAAGCTCGAGATACATGATGGATTAGCACAATCTTCTTTTCAGCTCATAAATGTGATTATCAGCCTCTAGAACACACCATGCCCTGTAAATATTTATTCGCATCTTCAATTATATCACATTTTCCTTTATAAGGAAACTTTTGAAAGCAATTGCTTATGATGCAGCATTCTCAAGGCCTGAATCAGCAAAACAACATGCTTGACTAGAGCAGAAGCCTGAGCAATACTGTGGAAAACACACACAAAAATAAAATAAACAATCAGACTCCCTCACTGGGATTATATTTTTCTGAAAACAATGTTATAAACATTATTGTGTAGGATATAAAAGAAAAAATGCTTCATCACCCACCCAAATACTTGGTTAATGTATGTATAATCAGCCTCCACAATGTTCTTTCAGAGCAGTACATCTCTTATCAACAGCGTCAATCATTAAAACAAGCTTTGACCAACAGCATATTAATGTGCCCATTTACAAGAAAACGCATTCACTTAAGACCCAGTCTTGCTCTCATTTGATTCTATTCTAGATTTCAATAAGAGCAAGAGCAGGCTACTAAAGTTTTAAGCTTTACAAACGGCTTCATGATTCAAGTGACAATAAAATAAAGGGATTCAGCCATTACAAATTGCCTTTAGTAATTCAGCCATGTGCTTTTATCCTTTGATTCTTGAAAGCTGCACTGTAATTGGGTGAAAAAAAAATAAAATAATGGAGATTGATGATTACAAAGCGAGTCTAAACTGACTTTAAATCTCAGATCTTATGATATTTGACTTTTATATAATATTAAGAAAATAATTTTAAAATCTCTTTCCTTAGAGTTTTATTTGATGTTTGAAGCATATCTTGGTTTAAAATTTAATCAATAAAATCTGAGAGTTTTCACAATACCCACCAACATTAACTTATTTTGTCATCTCTGGGCAATTTAGACCACAATAAAATATAGGTAGATCATACTGCACTAAAATCAAGGGTATAAAACAAACCACTTTTTGATCCTTTTGAAGCCAGTGAAACTTTGCCTGAAGGAAACAGCTTTCAGTCCTGCTATAGGGACTGAAATCTCAATCCCCCCAAAAAATGTTGATGCCTAGTTTTACTAGGATAGTTCGACCTCCTTAGTTTCATGTAGCTTTGGCTCCTGTGCAGTATTTGCTCTCCCTATTCCTGAACATTCTGCCAATTACTCATCAATGGAGGGCATGTTTTGCCTATAATGAAAAAAATCCCTAGGGCAAATATATATGTATGCAATTTTCTATAAATGATGCTGACTATTCCATAATCTTTCTAATTTACACAAAAAGCCCCCCAATTCATTTACAGAACACTATCATGAAACACATTTCAAAGACCACTATTTATAAAGAAGTTTAAGGTTTAGGAAAACAGAAGTTGTAAAATGTTTAGCTTTTGAGAGTTCTTTAAGGAGACTTATTTGCTAAGTATGATTTTAGCAGTTATGAAACTGCTTGCTCTGCTTCCAGTTTATAAAACTCAAGATATGCACTGTCCAAATGAACACAGAGTGTAGTTTATAGCATCTTGAAGATCTGCATTACAGTGCATTGTAGATTTAAATATATAACTGTAATTTTTACACAAGTAGCTACTTCAATAATGCAAATGTTATTTATTAAGGAGTTGAAGTCATGGCAGTAATAGTTTCAAAATCACATTTCACACATTTCATTAAATATTTACATTTATAAGGGCTGAATCAAAAAGGGTTGTTTTTATTTTTTAAAAACTATGCATGCTCCCTTTTTCTTTGGCTTCTTTAGCGTAAAACATTCCAGTACTTTTATGATCCATACTTCAAAACCTGAAGAGCATGCAGTTATTGCTAAATACTCTATTTAAATACTCAGAAAAACCATTAGCGGAGTTAAAAAATGTTGGGGTTGCCAATCCCACCTGACCATGCTGTGATGTGAGTCCCGTGACTCAGCAGAGAGCAGCTGTGCATGTTTCTACTGTCTTGCAATGGATAGGGAAGGTACATAGCTGAAGAGCATGCAGGCCAGTCAAAATCCATTAAGTGATTATATATATATATACATATATATGTATAACTTGCTTAGGTAACCTGTGTGAAAGTGGTGACACGTTGCTCTACCTGGTTAAAAAGCACCAGAGCTGCATTCTTGATTGCTCCAGCTTGGTTTTACCCCTGTGAGAAGTAAGAATGGTAGGTAGTGAAGTTCAAGACACAGGATCACTGGTTTTTCTCTTTTT
The DNA here is from genome assembly GCA_013400975.1 of Atrichornis clamosus. NCBI lineage: Eukaryota > Metazoa > Chordata > Aves > Passeriformes > Menuridae > Atrichornis > Atrichornis clamosus. The sequence goes on from WBMZ01003292.1 coordinate 21,215, forward strand.
GGAATCTCTAATTCAAACATGGCTTTAACACAATTAAAACATAATTATTAAATATTTTATTATTAGCTGGAAAAAGGGAAATACATACCACCTGAAATGTTCAATAAACTTGTCTACAAAACTTGTAATTTTATTTTAGAGAAATTAGAAATGTAGAAGCTAGAACTAGTAATCTGCACTCAAAAAGTGTCATCCATAAATAAAAATAGAATGAATAAAATTAACAAAGACACAGTTAGTAGATTCGGAAACTATTCCTATATTTATACAGTGCTAATGTGTATTAATGAAAATTTTAAGGGTTTTTTGTTTGTTTATTTCATGTTCTAGTCTTTATTTAATTGACTATGTGATTATCTCTTATTTGAAAAATATATATATACAGGAAGCAAAATATTTCAAAGATGTATGCCTTCCGATTCCTCCTTCATCCTCTAATAATGGTAGAATTTCTAGATCTTGACAAAAATAAAGGTCTCCAATTTCTGTTCAAATTAAATGTGATTATAATTTTCTAGTTTAGATTTAGTATGCTATACACTTCTGAATCTATAATCTTTATCTAATTGTTTCAAAAGAGGATTGGATTGGTGTCTGGACAGTGGAGCATCAGTGTATCCAGTGATATGACTTAAATCATTATCCACGGCTAGTCAATAACTTTAAAAAATTGTCACTTCTTAAGATACTATCCCAGAACTGGTCAGTTTTAGAAAAGATAATTTAGATTGCTGGACATTTTAAACATAATTTAAAAAATCATCCAACAAACTGGTCAAATCCTACTGGGTCTGTTTTGGCTAAGAAATTTTTTTGGGCCCAATGACAATGCTTAACTTTTGGGAATGCAATAACCATTCTTGTCTTTTTCACTTCACTTAGGTACAAAGGCCCTGCTGAAGCCAATCAGAAAACTGAACGTATTCATTGTTTTTAAAGATTAGATGATGAAGGATATTTTTAATTTTATTGAAATCATCTGTTATGATTTCAAAAATCAATTGAGTAGCCTTATTTCTCCAACCTGAATTTCTATTTACTGTACATAGAAACAGCATCATTTACTGTAGATAGAAAGCTTTTGGGAATTCTGAATTATAGAGGCCTGTAGGTATATTTATTTTTTTAGCTGTAAAATAAGCTTTCAATGACTGAGGAATATAAAATTATTTTCCCATGTTGAAATGTAAAACTTTATTTATAAAGTTGTCAATCAGATATAATGAAGAAGTATACAATATACAATAGTTAGGAGTCTTATTTTTGGTACAGTTAGCATAGTCTAGTCATTTCAGTGATTAGCAGCACATTTTTAATAGAAACAGCATCCACATGCTAATATTAAAACTCACCTAATTATCCCCTTTAGTTGCTCCTAATATTTTTATTGTCATCAAAGTTGATTATCTCAAGTATCTTATTTTCAAAGCAGAAATATGGGGGTTTTTCTCATTATTATTTCTTTGGGTATTGCACCTCTTTTTTCTGATTCTTAAAAAAATCCTCCTTCAAAGTATCAATGAAATGCTCACTTCTTGCAGGTACTTTCAGCCAACTATTACTTTAAATCAGTAAGTAACTTTAAAATCTAATAAGTGTTATTATTATGCTTCATCCAAAAAGAGATTTCCTCAAATTTCTAGTGATATGTATTAGACAGATCTTGTTTAGGTCTGGAATTTGCAACCAGGTTCAAGAATGGCATATTTGGGAAGTTATTAACTAGCAAATTAATTAGAAAGTGTTTCCATGAAAGGGAGAGAGAACCAACCAGCCAAACCAACCTTCCAAAAGAAGCTTGGTGGCCAGAGTTATTTTCTACCGTAGTATATCTGATAATAAAATAGAAAATGCAATTTTTTCCTCACTCACTCACAGTTAAACATCAATAGTAATTACCTGCTCCTGGCAAATTCCTCAGGGGCACATAGGCCCTGCCCCACTTCTAGCATGACAGACTTCAAATAATCATTCTGCTCTTAACATCAGTGACATCCAGTAAGACACCAGACAAAGAAATTGGTTCATTTTACAGTTCCTGTGCAGACCTAGCTTCCCACAGCTCTGTGGTGAAGTCTAATGTTACTATAGGGGATACCTCCTCAGGGTATTTTAAGTGCTAAGTACTGTCACAGTTAAGGCAGGGGAAGTTCTGCCCCATCTCTTACCCCTCCTTTTGCAGACCAGGCCTTCTAGCAGGAATGTTGTCTCAATGGGACTCCTTGAGAGGCAAAACAAAGCAAATGATGGTGTACTGTTCTAGAGAGGTAACTTAAATACTGCACCAATGTGCTCTTTATTTTCCTTAAAAGACAATCAGAAGGCAGCAAAAGATTCAACAGTACTGTTGACTTGGTAGGAGAGGACTGGGAATCTTCACAATTGCCTGTCACATGCCAGAACATCTGTTCATGTATTCCTAAAGCTGTTGGATTTTTATACACACAATTAAAAAAAAATCCCACTTTATTCTTTCCATAGAAATCACTCAGAAGGAATGGAATAAGGAATCCAGAGCAGAAAGTGCAATTATTGTAGAATTCACAATTTTCACAATTTTCAGGGCGCTGTCTGATTAGACACTGTTCACAAAATGCACACTTGCACTGTATGAATACACATCAGACAGTTAAACAATAAACAGTTGTGTGTGAGTAGAACTTGAGAGAAGTGCTATTGCTCCAGTTTCACAATGGTATTGACTATTACAGTCTATGGAAATATTGAGGCTGTACAGAAGTCCTAAACCTCTCTTAACCCCATTGAAAATTTCTCCACAATTTCTTAATATAAATACCATTCATCATTTGCTGCTGGATTTCCCACAGTCACCTGAAATGTTCACTGTCAAATTGCTTATAAAGTCTTTTGGATTTGGCTTCTCTTCCTGAAGACATATGGATACAAGTCAACTAAAAAAAGGGCAAAATCCCTTTTGATTTATTGCCATCCAGAAAGTTCAGGATGGCCTTAGAAGATAAAGGCATGATGCCTGAACCGAGCAAAGATGGGGTTGAACAGAGCCATTGACTTGTGAAAGTCACCTTGAAATTGGTATTCAGAACTTCTCAGCACAAGAGGAAGGGCTTTTACTCCATTTTATTGGGGTGCATATACATCACATATTCACCTGGAAAGCAGAGGAGTTTCTGCCTTTGCATTGCATTTTGTTTTTTCCTCAGCTGTTCTGATAGAACATACGGCAGTACACTGTAAACTGAGCCATTCAATCTACCTTAAAGAAGAAATAAACAAATAATACCTGTGGCAAAACCAGTGACCTGCCTTATAGCATAGACACACAAGTACTGAGGCAGAGAGTCTGCCAGGGGATCACTAGCCAGGTGTGGATGGGAACTTCCCAAGTTCCTCTACTGCTGAGGCTAACATGTCATGTAACCACATATTTAGTATCTGCATAGCCTATAAGACCCCCACAACTTCCTAATGCACATTACAAACCTTTTAACAGTAATATATTCAGGAAATTTTTAGGCTTGCAACTTCATAGGATGGAGTTAATAAGAAGGCACTCATAATTGTATTTATCAAAGTTAGCCACAAGGAAAGCAGAAAGTGTATAGTAAAATGCCATTTAAAAAAAATCAGAGTATATGAAAAGACATAGAAGACTTTGCTAAATGTTCATTGGAAATGAAAACCAACTTTTATTAGATCAGCTTACATGACATATGCTTAACTCTCAGACCCAAAGTCACTCTGAATGTTTATTTTCTGTACTAGTTGATCTCATAATTTACACTGCTTTACACTTCCTGTGTCTCTTATATTCTAAAATTGCCATGGATAAGCTCATCTGCTATACTATCTTATACATCTGCATTGAGACTCTGTCTCATAACTGAGCAACTCAGTCAGATAATGGAGTATCTTGCTCTTAATCTTAAATTCTTACACAGAGCAACATTCCTTGCAGCTGCAAATGAACACACATACTTTCTTTATGTTCTTTAGCAAAAACCCCATACTATGATTAATTGTATCATGGCTACCCATTTATGTAATGTGTAGTTTGATATTGCTGAGGAATACATATTTATTGCAAATATGGCAGATATACAGCTAAGATAAAGTCATGAATGCAGGGCTCCTTTATAGAAGAGCTTTCTTTACTGTAAACAAACCCCTTTTTATTAATAAGTTATCACAGAACATGACAGTTTCTAATCTAATTGAAAACAAATTTATCCATGGCTCCTGATACCTTAAACCTCAAAGTTCCTAAATTTCTAATGGCACTGAATATAATTAGATTCTGCTAACACATTTATTAGCTTGTCATTGATCAGTACTTCAACACAGAAAGTTTTCCTTGAATACCATTAGCACCCGTTCATGATCACTTCTGGTATTTGAGCCATGTAGATTTTGAAACACATGGCATTTGTTTTTTAGACCAGCTTCTGTCACTTTGCACAATAATAATAGCATAAAGCTTTCAAGTAAGCTGTTTCCACATGCATCTCTATTACAAGATCATTCTGCTCTCCAGGATAACTTGACTTACTGCTTTTACCAGGACATTCATTGGTACCTGGTTTACTTTCATTCAGACAACCATAGTCTCTAAACCCAAAGTCTGTATGAATATTACTCACAAAATTTTTTAGATAATCCAGAATACATTAGTGATTTGTGATGTCATAGATCTAATTTTTAAAACTACTCTAAATACTGAAAAAAAAAAAAGTCTCAACTTATATTTGCTTGGGTATGCAAAGTTCTATACTCTAGATTGTTCCTTAGCCTTCTACCCTTGTTCCATAAATTCTTATCACATGTAGGTACTAGAGGAAGAATGCTTTATCAAGTGTGTGCTAGTCCTAAAACCTCGTAAAACTATGAAAGAAATAATCATATTTAAAATAAAATATCTTTCAAATTTTAATTTAAAAAGTACTAAAAATGTAAACTCTCAGGATTTTCTACTATGCCATCATATAGGGTAACTTTTTTCTTGAATTGTAATACAAAAAATTCTAAAACATAAAATATATTTAGACAGAATATTACAATTTTTAAAAAATTCTAAATATGTAATTAAGATGTGCATGCAAATGTATGACTACAAATAAATAGTTAAGATATGAAAAATCCTACCTGTTTGCTTTCTTCCATATCAGACTCGCTGCTAAATTCTTCTGTATTTAAATTTTCAAAATCTGATTCTCCAACTGCAATGGGCACTGTCACAGTGAGGCTTGGGTTGTTTATGAATGACATGTAATCACTCTCATCAATTATGTATTTTTCCACACTGCTGCCTGTGCCTACACCACTGGTGGTTCCATTCCCGTCTTTCAGATAATTCAGATCTTTGCTTATTTCAACAGCAGTATGATTGGAAACGCAGCTGTCTTTCTTGTTGTTTAGCTCTTCAAGTGCTTTGATTTCCTCTAAAGATTTTTGCTTTCTAACGAAGGCTTTTCGGATGAACTCCCGTATCTTTTTTTTAATATAATCTATGCCTTTCTGAATCCTTGCCACAGCAATCTGGAGATTGTTCATTTCATTATCATCATCTGTAGCAGCAAGGTTGTCTGAACTAAATGAACTCAGCAGCAAGGCCAGAAAAAGGTTCAATACCTAAAAGATGAGAGAATACAGTTGTATAGTAAATACATATATATAAGAAGTGTTATATTTGGCAGTGCTAGGTTAACACTGTGCTAAGTTGTACTTGATGATCTCAAAGGCCTTTTCCAATTTAAATGAGTCTATGATGCTAAAAAAATCAGTAGAGCAGGTTGCTGATCATAAATAACTTTCTAGGGCTCTGCACATTCCTGCTGGTAAAATGTTAAGATTGTAAGGTCATGAAAATGACTAGGATACAAACTATTTTATAAAAACTTAAATCATGTTAAAAAATATCACTAAAGGAAGAGAATTTTGACAGATAAGTTTGCCTGCAAAGTTTAACAATAAAAGAAACAAAAAATAGAAGTGTAAAGGGTGTATTCCATTTATAACACTGATTTCTAAGTTCTCACCAATTCAATATTTATCAATTGAAATTTTGCATTTTAACTTGCCAGCTTGAATTTAAATTTTTCTATAGTTTCTTTTACAATTTTAGTTAGAAGCTTCCAAACACATTTTTAGGCTGGATGGCCAATAACTCTGTATTTAATTTTTTATTTTTACACCTAAACAAGACAAAAAGTTCAGTACCTGCATTCAAGATATTCTAAACAAGATCAGTTAAATTATACATAATTTTTATTAAGTCAGAAGTACAAGTGTTGGAATCAGCAATAATGGGAGTACTCCTGAAGAAGTATCTTTCCAGGAGCTGGTGCAGCATAAATTGTATTATTTCAAGAGCAGTGAGGAGGACATTTGGATTTAAACAGCACCGCTAAATTAGCTGCAGCACTCCCATAATAGGGTATTTGATTTGACATTTTAGTTTACTTCTAAATGCTTGTACCCATAGTAAGGGTACTTCAGTGTATAGAAATGTGCGAAAAAGAAAAGGGAATCATTATATGTGTTTACCCAAAATTTAGCACATTCAGATTAATTTTTTATTTCTAAACAGAAGTATGACAAACATTTTCATTGCCTAGCTGTAAATCCTGTACATATGCATCAGAATTAATGTTCAAAAGTGTTCACCACGTACCACTAAGTTTCCAATCACCATGACCAGCATGAAAACAATAAGGCACATGGTTTGGCCAGCAACCTCCATGCAGTCCCACATCGTTTCTATCCATTCTCCACACAGCACTCGGAATACAATCAGGAAAGAGTGGAAAAAGTCATGCATGTGCCAGCGCGGAAGCACACAGTCGCTGGAGATCTTGCAGACACATTCCTTGTAGCTTTTCCCAAACAGCTGCATCCCAACCACAGCGAAAATGAACACAATGATGGCCAGCACCAGGGTCAGATTTCCCAGAGCTCCCACTGAGTTGCCAATAATCTTAATCAGCATATTTAGTGTTGGCCAAGATTTTGCCAATTTGAAAACTCGAAGCTACAAAACAAAATTGCAGAGGAACCATTAGTGTTAGTTACAAAATAGAAGCCAGGCCTAAGTTGTTTAGCAGAGCATATCAGTTTCTGTAGATTAATTTGTTCTTCAGTAGTACCACATTATTATTTTAATGGATAGTAGGGTACATGGAGTATTTGTCAAAAATGCATTATCATTTCATTTCACTGATATGCATAGTAAAAAAAAATCATAATTTGTGTTTGTATGACATTTTATTTTATTATTTTTAAATGTCCACTTACAGATGATTGCTGAACGATTCTTAAAGACATTTGAGAAGCTTCCATTCTTTTGATCACTGTCACTATACCCTTTTTGCTGCCTTGGTTCCACATTTTCCTCAGCACCACATTAAGCATTCCATGCCTAGATAGAGGCCAATTTTTTAAGCAAAAACTTGATGCTGCTATTGTGACGTCCTTTCAAATCATAAACACTAATTTAAAAATAATATTTGTTACACAGACTATGTTATGTGAAGTTGGTTACCATTGCAAGTAGTGCTAAATAAGTCACTACTTCCTGTTCTATATATTAGAAGATGAGGTTTCCAAGTAATGTGATAACTATTGGTAATAAAGACTTTTAGATCACGAATCTTGTGTCTTTAGTAAATATATTGATAAACTAGTTTGTGCACAACTAATTCCTATTAAAAACACAGTTCTAGTAGAAGCTCAATAATATGTCAATTTAAATGTTATGTTAAAGTCAGTTTGTTATTACGACCCTTTGTTATATGTGGTGAAGTTACTAAAAGTTTATAATCAGTGCCCATTAAAATAAATGTGAAGAGAGGATCTGCTTTAGTTCTTTACAAGTAACACAAAGTAATGTTCACAATATAAAGATAAAAAATGCTATGATTCTTTATGCTGGTGACAATATGTATGTTTTTACAGATATTCAGCTTTGATGATCCTGATTTAAATCAGTGTAAAGGAGATTTACTAAATTCTTAAGAGGTAGCAGTTAGTCTTTTGTTGGCAAAGGTTATCAGTTGATAGATCAATAGAATAATTTGATACCAAAAGGTATCAGACACCTTAAACTTGTACTTACCAAACATGGTTTGCAAATTAGGCACATATGAAAAATAATGTGAGCCATTGAAGTATATAATGCATATTTACAAAATATGGTAATTATTAGAGGGACCAGCACTTTAAAACATTTATTTTGAGTGAGATAATTGCATGCAAATACTTAATTATCAAGGTATTTACCAATCTGAATGACCGAAGAACAGATAATCCTTCAACATTTGCAAGACCAAGCTCCATTAAACTAAGGCTAACGATAATACCATCAAAAATATTCCAGCCTTCTTGGAAATAATAATAAGGGTCCATGGCAATTATCTTTAGTACCATTTCTGCTGTGAATATCCCAGTGAATACCTAAAACAAAATGTAATTAACTGTTATGAGAAATTTATATACCTGAGTATTTTTTTAGTCCATCTTGAGTTTTCTTACCTGTTACTCTAAAAAATAGCTGATTGCTAACTCCAAACGGCACCTAACACTGAAAACAAATTACTAAATCAGAATATATATAGTAGCACAGAAGTTTGATAAACCTATAAAAGGTATTGACCAGTCAGCAGCTAGCTCCCTGGTATGTGCTGGACTATTTATCAAGCAGATAATGTGACATGACTTGGTGTTTTAAGTCCTGTTTGAAGAGGATAGTCCCAGTAAAGTAAAAGCAGATTTTGAGCTATATTTTCCTACTCACAGTCTAAATCAAAGTGTTAGAAGACAGTCTCTAATGGCAGATCCCCTAAGGACAAACTCTCTAAAGTCTATGCAGTAGTAGGTCAGAGTCGAGGAGTCTGGATGGAATATACAGAGGAAGTTGGAATTTCCCAGGCTTTTTGTAAGGACATAGAGGTTTCACACACAGTTACTATGCTGTGTGACAGCTATTCCTTTTGGGAAAAAGAACTTCAGGGTGATAATGGTATTTGAAACATCTGGAAGTGCCAAATGTGAAATTACCAACGGTTCTTAGTGCTATTAAGTCCAGAATTTAACTCAATGCTTTCTTGCAGTGAGTAGTGATCGGTGGTTTGTGCAGCATGATAAGGAAGCTTGGGAGCATGATGCAAAACCACAAAAACCACTATGAATATTCTGCACGACACTCCAAAGATATCCTAGATGATCCAAAAGTCTACTAAAGTACACCAACGTACTTTGCCATTGCGCTGTGAGAGTTTTTTAACACCACTTGTTCTCCGTCCTACTACAGCAAGTTTTATGGCAGCAAAGCCAACTTTTTACAGCACTATACAACTATATTCATGATTGCCTTTTAATTTAAGATGAGGAGGCAAATATAATGCTGAGGAAATCTTCACCATTGTCTGAGTGTAAACATTAGCATTTTTTAAAAGTGTATACTTTTAAGAAACTAGAACTGTAGCAAGAAACACTATACTATTGAATTGATATAGGAGAGATGCTACCATATAAACAGAACAATGTAACAGGTATTGCTGTGTGGTAAAAAGAACACAACAAAGAAAATTATTATTATTGACAAAACTCTCGTATTCCTCAAAACAATTGAAAAAAAAAACCAAAAAGAAGTATTTCATTTCAAGATATTTCCTATTCTATCCACAAACTACTTTTTCTTCATCATAACCACATCCCTAAATACACAGAAATACATTTTAACAGAAGTAAACTCAATTTTTCTTATACTTAGGAATTTGAATACTATTGAATTTTAGTATTATGAAAAAAGAGTCATTGAGTTTTAGAACTACTAGGCAGTTAGATTTGTCATATTTAATTTAGCCTCAAACAGACCATGATGTCACAAGCAAAGAGTAAATGAACATATTTTGAATGGAAATCACAAAAGTAGAATTAATAGATTAATACAGGAAGGAACAGAGAATGTAACTGAAACCAGCAGGAATAGTATTCAGTGCATATATGTAGTCCAACTAATGATACTGAATTTTTACAAAGGTAGTTAAAAATATGTCTGTTGCTAGCTTAGAGTAAAAAAATCAAAAATATGAGATTGGAAAAGGCAGAAGACCTTGTAAATATAAACCATCACAAAGAAGTAATTCTAACAATATGATAGACCAACATTTTAAAATACAATATTCTGTGATGAATATAAGAATATGCAGCAATTAGATTTTTGTCCAGGAGAAAGTAATCTGTAATGCACACAAGAACACATAGGCAGTAAGTTCAATTTTAGTTCTATTTTAAAAAAATGACATAGAGGGATATATTGCTAATGCTTGGAAGGAAAATGTTTAGACTTTTAAACATACTCTCACTGAGAAATCTGTTAGTGTTCCATTTAAACATTAGCAGAATTTTCAGAACTAGCCTTTTTGAGTGATTAGTTCAGAACAGTTCTTTGGTTTTGATTTTCAGTACTTTATGCAGCTGGAGTTAATCCACACCTCTCCTATATAAACTATTGGTAGTTGTGTGAGTGGGCAAAAAATTAAAAATGTATTAATATGCTCTGAAAAAAACACTTGCAAGATTTAGTCCTCTGCTTCCTGAGCATTAGAAGCAAACGCAGAAAAACAGACAAGAACATTAAGTGTTATGCCATATTTAGGTATCTGATCAAAAAAGGATCATGTAACCCTAAATCTCTGGATCAGGTTAAAAATAGGAAAGGAATCACTAATAAACTCAGAGATAAAAGATGCTCTTTTGTTAGAGATTAATTTTCTCATTTATTAAGTATTTTTTAGTTACCTAAAGTGTCAAGGACTTACTGCTAAAAAGAAACAAGCCTTTTTTGTAAAAGCATTTTCACTGCAGAGTAATTGAAAAAACTTCTAAGAGAAATTCTGACATAGGAATATTTCATCAATTTTGTACAGAAGAAAATATATTTTCTATGATGCCATATCAGTACCATGGTAAAAATTGCATAATCTACCTTAACACTTAAAAGAAAAAAAACAAAATAGACATAAAGAAATCTGGCACTCCAGTGAAGACTGAACTTCTACACATACTCAGCTATTTCATTACAATAGTAAAAAACTAGATTCGTAAATAGTAATGGCTCCAGCAAAAATCACTTTACCTGTGAAAATCATATATACCGTTTCTAAACTGATTTAAAAAATCATGGAATAAATTTAAAGCAAATTCAATGCATTTATACATTTCTTCTTTTAGAAAAATGGTATTTTTTACATCAAATAGAGCATGACAAACCACTTACCAGGTTCCCCACAGAAAGGACACTGCTAAATTGTTCTGTCATTGGGTAATGTTCCATGGCCATAAACAAGGTGTTTAGAACAATGCAAATAGTTATAGCAAGATCAACAAATGGATCCATCACAACTAAATTGACGACATGCTTTACTTTTAACCATGGACTCCAGCAATCCCAGATCAAAAAAGTATTTGCAAATCTGTACCAGCATGGTGGACATTTCTGTCTGGATTCTTCAAGCTCTGAAAAAAAGTAGACAAAATGAATATTACAATTGTATCCTCTGGAAGCTCTTGTTTAAAATATGGAAAAAGATGATATCGTGAAAATAAACAGCTCTCACTAGCATGGGATTTCCCTTACCTATGTTTATCCATCTCAAAGTAAGGCATCTAATTTATTTAAGCTCCTCTACAACCACTGGACAGAGAAGTCTATTCACTAAAGATTAAATCATCTCAGACATCTGTCTGAAGAGAGAAATATGTTTGTCTTTCCCATGAGAGTAGAGAGGATCTAGACCTTCAGCTTAGGTTACTTGACTTGCTTACAACAGATATCCTAATTTCAGATATTAAAAGATAACATGACTTGCTCATCAGTGAGCTCATGTACATAATTAGTACAAGCTTTGTAAAAGATTCACATTTTTTGTGTTAAGTACGCAACATGAGTACATATTTTGATTTGAGATACTAAAAGTGTTATATTTGCTACTACACTGAACTACTACAATATCAGATAAATTATTTGATGTGCATACCTATAATTTCTTATTTGAGTCACTGTTTTTAATAACAGGCTGAATGCCTGTTTTCCTATTTTTAAATTATCATTTGATTTTGTTTGAAAACATCTTGTACAGCTGTAGTGTATATCAACTGAGAAACAGAACAACATTAGTATTAGTGGAACAACTCTGGTGAGCAACTGCTTGCAATTAGAACCTTCGCAAACTGTTTTTTCTTCCATTTCACTAAATATTGTCAAAGTTACAGAAGAATAAGTAACTTCTAGTAAGTTAATAATAGCAAGGATAAATATCTAATTTGACGGGATCTTTCAGGACAGCCCAGAAGGAAGATTGATGATTGTTTAAGTGAGAAATACTTAGACTACAAAATATATAAAAAATGGCCACGACACGTTTGATAAAATTTCTGCATAGTAGCATCAACTCAATTCAGAAATTTCTTACTTTTCAGGCATCCCTTAGAACACAGAGAGATCTCCATCATCATGACACTTATGGGTGAATTTGTTAAAATAACAACAGAATGCTGTTTCACAGGCTTGCTGATAAGGATTTAGGGCAAAAATCTACACTTTGAGTACCAGTGGATTGATTTTTGCTCTATTATGTCCTATATGGGTGGAATTACTGGAAGCTAAAGGTTAGGTTCTGCAGCTTTCAAACTAATTGAAACAAATAAGTTCTCCAAACAGCATAAAGAATAACAAAGACAGTACTTCTGAAGGAATATATGGATTGGGTGGTATAATCACATTTGTGAACATGTAAGAGAATGCTGAAAGGTAGGATAGAACTGGCCTTGGACTAAAGTGACCACTCATACTGGATGCTGAGTTGACACAGAAGACTGCATTGCTACACTTAGCAACTTCTGAAATGGTGGAAACCAGATGTGGGTAAGAAGATGACTATCAGGACACCTTAGTTTACACTGACATGTTTTTTCTGGTCAGGAGAATGGAAGGGCAAACTATTTAACTGGAGGAAGCGTGCAGCACCCTCTAAGGAGATATCCTGTTTGTGGAGAGGAGAATCAAGAATTGCACACTGAGAATTAAGAGGTACCAACTGCTCACACTTCCACTGAAGTAGGAAGACATACTCAGAAAGATACATGTTTGTGAGAACATTCTTCAGAAGAAAATAGGCAATATAAAATTTACATTTCTGACTACAATTAGTTTGTGATCTATTTGTTTATCTGAGAGTAAAGGGTTTCAGAACTTACTTAAAAATTATATTTCAATGCTGGCTTAGTAAGTGTAAAGTTTCTTGGTAATTTCTTCTCCTTTTAGAATATAAGTTGAATCTTCAAGATTGGTCTGACTATAACAACTGCCACACTTTGCCAATATCCAGTAGATAGATCCTTTAAGCTTATAAAAAGACTTTAATGGCACATGTATGAAGAGTGAGCATACTCAGTTTCCATTAAATAAGAAAAAAAAATCCCCAAAAGTATGCTTTTTCATATAGCAAATAGAATATTTTTTAATCTTTGTTATTTAAGAACGTTTAATAAATGCTTAAGAAAGACACTTTGTGGGCATTGGCATGGGTTGATTACATTTGGGGTTTTTTTCTTTAAAACTGTATTTCTCATTCCAATTTCCTACTGTCTATCCTTGGATTTAACGCCTAAGGGAAATGACCATTTAAACACATCACTGCCTTTATCATGGCAGTTCCTGGGTTATCTTAATTGATTTTTCCTGCTGATGTTTAATGGGAAGAAAATCCCTATATTCTTTGTTTGAGGCTCTGGCAATCCCCTAGCTATCGTTATTTTATCTCTATTAGTCCACTCAGTAGTGTAATATTTTGGAAGGTGTCATAAAAAATAAATGGCTAAGCATTCAGATTGTGTAAATGACCTTGGAAATGCTCAAAACCCTTTGTATCTGATGTTCAGAGACTACACATGTCCAGTTTTACATTTACAAAGGAAATTATGTAAATAGTTTTTCTGTACATGTACTTAGCAGAACTTCACTGAACTGCCTGTCAGATAAAATGCATCAAATACCTTCCATTGTATTTGTAAGTATGCTGGCTATGCTCATTGCTCTTTGTCTTGCAGCAGACTCTTCCAGCATTTCCATGGAAATCTGGTATGAACTCAGTCTTCTTTTCCTTATTTCTGTTTCTGTAGTAGTGCCCTACAAATAAAATACTGAGGAATTAGACCATCCTTTTCAACAGCCAATGAACAGTATTTACTGCATAAATACTGTAATGACAACCAAAATCAGCTTTGTGCAACATACTATGCTTTTCTTATACACTGAATATTTTTTTGTCAGGATTTCTTTCTTCTTTATTGAGGAATTCAGTGGTATTTTTGTACAGTGTTACGAATAATCCTCTGGAGCATCCAATGCCAACATAATGCGAGACCAAAGGTGGTTCACATTTAAATGACTGTCTGAACAAAATTTTTGCTAGGTATCTTCTTCCTAGTGATGATTTTGATAATGTTGATGAAGATGAATAATAACAACAATGATAACAGTAATAATAATAATAAATACTGTGTATGGGAAGTCTTGCCTTTTTGAAAGTTTGAAAAAACATCTTGGCCTATAGAAGTCTGAAACTGAGACTGAAATGTTTTGTAATTTCAAAGGTACACAGGAATCATATATATTTCTCTCATGAAAGTTTTGAGGAAAAATTTCTCAAGAGAAATTCAATAAGCGGTATTTCTAGTATCTATCATGAGAGTAGTAACTGCATTCTGTTTAACTGTGTGTTTTCCTACACATAGTTTCAAGCTAAAGCCTTAGTTATACATCAAATGTCTATTTTTCATTGAAGTGAAACTATACACAAATTGTCAAATTCAATACATCATTTTTTTCCTTTCTATGTGCAGATTTTTGTTGAAAGCAAGGAAAATATAATACTTTACTAAGGCTTAGATATAGGAGGTTGAGGACTTTTTTCCTTTGTTCTGTTATTTAGAAACTATTGCAAATTATTTCTTTAAGAAATTATAAGGAATTTGGAGATGAGGAGTAAGAAAAAGCTCTGTGCCTAAACCAAACTGTAATAATTACTGGTTTACTTATAATTACCTCTGGTATAAGCTGACCAGTAGGTGAAGTTAGAGTTGAAGGTCCTCCAACCAAGGAAACTACTCCATTGCAATCCACAGTGCTGTGCATCTTCCCATTTACTGGAAGGGCTGGTATCATTCTAGAGGACACACTCGCCTGACTAATGTTACTGTTGCGCCGTTCTCCATGTCGATTTGGAACAAAGAGAGAATCTCTTCTGCTCTCATTGTCTTCAAGAGTGCTGTGTTCATCATCTGCAAAGTCATTTTCAGATCCTATATCCTTTGCATGACCTCTGAAACTGAAAATGCTTGTTTTGCTGTTGCGTCTTGGTGAGAACAGAGAACCACGAATGCTTAACAAAGACTGTAAAAGATTTAAAACAAACCAAACAAAACAGCATTAGAACTGAAGTTATGAGTTCTTGGCTTTTCAAAGAATAGTTAGAGTGCTGGAAGAAGGGTAGTTACTTTTTTCTTCCAAAGTGTAAATATGTCCATTAGGGGAATGTGTTCATCAGGGGACCTGAAGTAGAGGGGAAATATTCTTTTAAGGTAATGTAGCAGGACTGAGGAAGAGTTGTGCAGAAGACATAAGGTTGAACATTTTTGAGTGAAGAGGGTTCAGTGAACTGGTGTGGACCCATGACTGTGCTAGAGACAGTTTTCAATATCACTATCACGGTTTTGCAAGTATTTGTCTCTTATTCCTTCTATTAGAGGGCAGAGCTAAAAATCTGTTGCTTTTCTTCTCTTCTTCATCTCCTGGATTCCTAGGGATAACAACTAATAATGCTCACTGATCATTTTTTTCTGTTTGATTTGCTAGAGGCAGAAGTGTCCTTAAGTTTGGCATTGAATTCAGTCTAAACTGATGTAAAGAACTTGACTGACCTCTTCACAAAAGGCTCAATAATGTGTGAACAACTAGAAGACAGAGGTGGCAGCTTGGGGAAGCTTTGGAGGTACAGTAGTAGGATTCATGGGCACAGCTCTCTCGAGGTGAGAGCAGGCTGCACACATGCCAGAAGGTACAACTTGGTCACCAGGCAGCTCAAAGCAACTCTTCACCATGGACAGAGCTACCTAAAGATATTCTCTTACAAGTGAAAAAAATAAATCAGTGGTTGTTGGTAATTCATCTTTTAATTACAGTAGAAGCTGGTTAATGAAGTGTTCTTCTCCCTTGCTACATATTTTATTAATAGCATTCATGAATAAATAAAATGAGTACTAATTGTGGAGAAAAGAAACCTGGCATTCAGCCTTCTTCAATTCTGCATTTGTACAAATCATCACATCTTGGTACATCAAAAACCTGGTTTGAGACAGTTCTCAATCTTTCACTAGTTTTGTGGGTGGAAAGTGGTCATATGTAATAGCAGTGGGTTTTATCCCAGGGTAATTAAAGTGAAAGTGAAAACTGTCCTGTATTATACAAACCTAGGTTAATACGGTGAAAACCAAATACTCTATATATACATATATCAATCCATATATATCTCTGTATATGCATAGTCAGATATATAAATTCACACACATAATGTGTGTGATAAACTGGTAGTACTACATGTTACAAAGGCTGACAGGTGTTTACCATTCTGAGATGCACTTTTTTTTCTCTTACCACTATACCAAATTTTGATAGTTTGGGCTGAAATTTTCTATGCTGACTGTCAGCCTCAGGCTGAGTTACTTGACAAATATCAGCCAAATAGTTTTGCTAACCCATTTATGTAAACTTGGCTGGAGAAAAAAGGCTGTTTTGCTTATACTGAAAGATAATTTTATCCAAAAAAAAGCTCTAGCTTCTATGGAATATGACAATGAATTCTGACAAAGCAGTAAACTAATTATTGCACCCTTTTTACTCTTCTTTGTAAATATATCTGGCCAACCTACTGTTTTTAAAAAAATTGTATGCTCACTAGGGTTTTTCTGACTACCAGCGATACCCTCATTCTTTTAGAGAATGTTCCTATGGCTGCTGTATTTTATTTTCAGGCCAGTCTTTCCAGTATGTGTTACCACATTCTGAGCACAGCTAATTGGAACAGCCCCCTCAGGGATTTGGGAGGAGTAATGCCTGCTCTGCAAGTCCCTGCTGCATTTAGACAAAAGGTATAAGCCAAATGGCTGCAATTTTAACACATATAGAAGCAGAAATATATGTGTCTATATGGTACTGGAAAGTAAGGACTGAAAGGAAGGTTTGACTTTTCTGGCACACTGCATCCTTCATCTGCATGTGCAATATTGTATCAAAGGACAAAACCAACTGAGCAGTTTATCTCTCCTTACCATTCTGCCTCAGTGTTTCATGATCTGGACCCTGTCTCTCCAGGGAGATATCCATGGCTAACAAAACAAATGAGCTCTTCCTTTACCAATTCTACCATTTGCAATTCTTCCACTCTTGTGGCACCTCAGTCTCAGTTATATGCTGTCAACTTTTGCCCCAAAGCTTTGTTACAACTGCAAAAACAGTTATCAAGAGAGTCTGTAATTAATAAGTTATCTTCAGCATGGGTGGTATGCAAGGGTAAATGTAATCTATTGGCTCAGACCACACATTATCATTTTGAAGAGATGCATTTTGAATGATTTTTTCTAAAAATGCCATAACTGTGTGTAGCCTTGAAATAAGCAAAAGTACCACAAAATCATTTAGGTTGAAATAGTACTCCAAGATCATCAAGTCCAACCTTTGACTGATCACCATCTTGTAAACTAGACCATGGCACTAAGTGCCACATACAGTCATTTCTTGAACACCTCCAGGGACAGTGACTCCACCACCTCCCTGGGCAGTCCATTACAGGTTTTAACAATTCTTTCCATGAAGGAATTCCTCCTGATGTCCAACCTCAACTTTTCCTGGCGCATCTTGAGGCTATTTCCTCCTATCCTGTCACTGGTTGCCTGGGAGAAGAGGTTTACCCCCATCTTGCCATAACCTCCCCTCAGGGAGTTGTAGAGACCAATAAAGTCTCCCCTGAGCCTCCTCTTCTCCAGACCAAACAACCCCAGCTTCCTCAGCCACTATTCATATGACTCACTCTTTAGACCTTCACCAGCTCCACTGCCCTTCTCTGGACTCACTCTAGCACCTCAATGTCTGTCTTGTACTGAGGGGCTCAGAACTGGACACAGCAGTCAAGATGCGGCCTCACCAGTACCGAGTACAGAGGGAGTATCCTTAAGCGATGGAAGAGATCCTTTGAATTATGTGGATAGAGCTTTGGACTAAATGATTTCCAGAGGCTTTTCGTAAAACCCTTTTTTCCTATGTGCAATGATTCCCCATCATGCATAATGAATTTCTAATGAAAAAGAGCAGTATGACTAAATTCACATATATATATATATATATATAAACCCAAGTGATTCCTATGTAATTTATCTTTATTGTGCAGTACTAAAAGTGCTACTTTTCTTACTATCTACACGTTAAAGAAGCTAATTAAGGAAAATAATAGAAACTAGTGGTAATGGGATTTCCTATGCACAGTATTTTGATGTAGTAGTCTGCTAAAAAACCCACGTATTTGTATAGTTTTGAAATGGATTCAGAACAGAGAATCTATGGTTGATTAATGCAAATATATAAATAGCAATATTTCTTTCTCCAGTCTACTACACACATCCTCAGAAGTATGTTTTCAGAAATGTGTTATTTAAGTTTACGATTATTCTTGGTACATTCTTTTTAACCCTGTGCTAATAGAATGGGTCAAATAATCTCAAACTATCACTGTGAAGGGTATTACCACCGAGTTTTCCCTCACTCACCGTTCACATAACTTCCAATATGTAGAGGTGCTGTCATGTCAGTGAAAATAAAAGTAGACACATGTGACTTAGTAAAATAGAGTGCTGTACCTGGTGAGGAGATGTGAGCCTTTTTTCATATGTCAGTTGACTTCCTTCTGTGGAGAAGCGGAAACTTTTCCTTCTAATACTGTCTTCTGACTCGGACTTGGGGAACTTATCGATATCTCCTTTGTCTTCTGCTTCTGACATTTCTTTCTGTCTTCTTTTCTTCCTTCTGTTTCTTCTTTCTTTAGCACTCTTTGAACTCAGCTTTGATGCTTCTGAAGAACTTTCCAAGAGTTCTCCTAATCCCCCGACACCACTGAAATCTCTTGATGCAACTGATGCAGCTGCTACTGCTGCTGTTGTCTGTCAGGTTACAAAGCAAGGTATTCTTAGTAGGCAAAAAAAAATAATTATAGTCTTTCATGGTTTTTATTATCACTGTGATAATAATTCTCTTTGTACACTCTTGAGTATGCAAATGTAACCAAACAAATTGAACTGAAGGTAAACTATTGAGTTGTAAAACTCCTCATTGTTGAGCAGCATGAGCTATTTGAAGTACCAACTTCAGCAGAAAAATAGCTACACTATTAGTTAAAGAATTGCTGCACAAGACACTGGTTTAAAATAGAAGTAGTCAGAAAAATGTAAACATAGTGGTTTTTCATGTATTTCAGACCTGTTATTCCATTTTCTCTCAAGAAAAGCCCCACATCATGCTCTAATTCAGCTGATCCCTTCTGAGTTCTTACAGAGAAAACTAATGCCTAACATTCACCATGTGAGTTAATATCTCATAATCCAACTAGCAACCCAGAAGTAGTCGAATCCTGATTTTCCTCACTGTCTTCACAGCAAGGACACCCCATTAACTTTCCTTCTACCTTCGCTGGCAACCATCACACCCTCTAGACACATCTTCAAGCTTGCCTCCTTCTTCATGTTTTCCCTCCTACATTCCCACTGTATCTGCACTCTAAGTCTTTGTTATAGATAAGCAAAGGTTCATTTATTGCCTGTTGGTGTTACAGCCTGAGAGAACAAAAAAGTTTAGATTTCTTCTCTGATGGAAAGGCGTGAGATGACGTACTCAAGCAGAGTCATCCCAAAACTCAGGACCAGTATCTTTACAGTGGTCAGCCTACTTGTTTTTGTTCATGAGAGAAAGAGGTTCTTTTGGTCATCATTAAACGGAGAATTGAGAGTGTGTCCAGTGATGTTCCTAGAAAGAACTGTGGTAGATTGCTATGAAATTCTGCAGTGGAAAATGTCTTTGGGAAGATGATAGTCTGCTGTTAGCTTACAATAAAGGGTGGTGTGATAAATGGCAAGAGACGAGAGTTATATAACAAAGATGACTAGTAATTATACAGCAAAACATATTATATTCAATGCCAAGTATTTCAGGAATAGTGACATATCTCTCTACAGCAGGAAAGGATAGTTTGAAAGCTCATAGTATGAATTAATATCTTTCTTTGCCCCAATATACAATCCCTGCTCTACAAGCTGAGTTGATACAGACTTTTTCTGTTAAATGGAGCATTAAAAGGATTCTGAAGTGTTTATAAAATAAAAAAGCAATACTCAAAATTTTGTCATACTGGTTCAGAATATCATCCTTCAAAGAGTCTAACAGAAACAAAAGCAGCATATGCTGAGTCATCACCCGTCTCCTTCCTAACACTACTAGCAAAGGTCAAACAAGTGGTGCAATCCAAAGAGCAGTGTGATGACTTAAGTATGGGGATGAACAGGTTCAGTGTCAAGGGGATGAAGGGATGGGTCCCAAACTCATTTCTGCCTCAGCAACTAATTCAACAGTTCAGGGACCCCCCTTGTACTGACTACTATTAGCTAATATTTTCACAAACAAAAGAGATCCCAACTGTAATAATGCTTTATTTATAATGAATTTAGTGATCTCTCATTTTAAAAATATGACTTTCCAGGGTCTTTATTTGACCTCACTTAGAGTCCCTGTTTCATATCCTATTCTTCTTCCTTCTTTTCAAGCAAAAGACAGAGAGTTCCTCTTTTTATTAACACTTTATGGAGTAATTTTAACTTATTGAAAGTAGCTGTAAAATGCTACACGATCTTATAGTTTCATATAAGATTCAAATTTGCTAGTATTTTATAAACACTGTCCTGTTGAAAATGGCTAAATGTCATTTGAAAAGCAATGGAAAATCAGTACAGAAATTAGACAGACAGCTGACTCAAAAACCTGAACTCCTGCATATGTTTTATTTTGGATAAGAAAACCTCTCACAAAAGTATCGATTGAAATGTCTTTTTCTCATAAAACTTGAAATAATTTTCTTCTCCTTTCAAAGAAAACAAAGATTACTTTAAAAAAATTCTGAAGTAATACCTATGTTCCAAATATTGCTCATCTGGTTATGAATATTGCCTGTCTGTTCTAAGGATATATAAACTTCTGATTTACTACAGTTTCAATTAGGAATAGGTTTAAGTACCTTGCAGGATAGAAACCTAAAAAAGTGCTGATTATAATCCTTCTCTCTATTTGATGAATATTTGGGAAGAACTATTAAGTTCAGCAAGCTTGGAAATTCTCACTCAGATGTAAACCAAACATAATATCACAGACTTTGTTCATTTTGTTCATAAGATCTGTAACATAAAGGCATTGTGAATTATGACTACTTAAAGTCAGGTTTCTACAGCACTCTTATCACAAATATTTTACTTTTACAGTCTTTTGGTGAGTGAAGTAACATTCTTTTCTGTACCATTAGCTTGGTTTTTTTATGTTATTTGGTTAGTTCCTGGTTTTCATTGGTTGTTTCCACTTTTATAACTTGCATGGGAAACAAGACCTTTTATTTTCTGTAATTCATAGCACAATTTGTACATGTTTTTATTCATAAAAGATTTTTATCATTGCCTTAAGAACAAGGTTATTCAGAAAGCAGTTTCCATCATTACCTGAGCTTCTTCCTGTTGCTTCTTCAGTTGTTCCAGCATCTGCTGAAATTCTGCTTCTTTCTGCTCTGCTTCTTCCATGGTTGCTTGATTCTGTTCTTCGTAGGCCATGGCGACCACAGCCAGGATCAAGTTGATCAGATAGAAAGAGCCCAGAAATATCACCAGAACAAAAAATATCATGTATGTCTTCCCAGCAGCACGCAGTGTCTAGGGAGTAGAAAGCATATCTATATATTATTCCACCACTTATCTTTGTTACTGCAACAGCATTACGCTTTCAGCTCATGTAAAAATAAGCCTATTTATATAATTTTGGAGGTCACCAACAGTTTCCTATTAAAGTAATAAAAATTTCTTACCAGCTGATAGAGGTTTTCCCAGAAGTCCTGAGTCATTAGCCGAAACAGTGACAAGAATGCCCAACTGAATGTATCAAAACTTGTGTAGCCATAGTTGGGGTTTCTACCAGCTTTCACACATATATATCCTTCTGGGCATTGCCTAAGTGAAAACCAAACAGGAGGTACTTAGTCATAACTTTTAATCCCTTCTAGAAAATATGCATTATCTTTTTGAACAATATGCATTATTTTTCCACAGGAAAACTATAAATTACAATTAAATTCATTCAGAAAAAAATTCCTAAGAAACGACCTAATAACATAGTAAATGAAAGATACCTTTTCCATTTGCTCACTGGTTGAAAAGACCAAAATATTAAAATTCTCCTCTATCACATTTTGCAAATAGAATATTTATTCCAAATGAATCATTTCCTGGCAGAAATAACTGCTAAAATGTTGTTAAGGTTACAGACAGATTAAACTATATTATTAGCTAAATTCAATTGCAGTATTAGGGATCTCCCATATAATGCTGATTGACATATATATTTAGTAAACCTCTGCACTGTTGCCAGTCAAGCATCCAAGTTCAGCTAACAATTCTAGGCTCATAATTGGGCACATGTGAACTGCAGAATTGGACAGCAAAGGAAGCGTTAGGCTTGAAGAAAAAAGATTCAGTCTTGAATTATGAAGTCACTGCTGTGCTTTATTAATATTTTGCATGTTCTTCTTCTCAGTTCTAACTTTTGCTTTCCTCCCTCTTTCTTCAGTTAGTAAATCACCAAAAGACACTTTACAAAAGTTCAGATTTTATCATTAAAACCAACCCCATTTTCCAATCAAGCAGGAAAAAAAGGCTGTTTATTAGTATTTTGTTTAGCAAGAGTGTAAAAAATTTTGACTTAAGTAAGAAATTCTCACTTAGCAGTAAAACTCCTTGAGTTCTGCAACCCTGCTAAATATGGAGTTGCAACTAGGTTTCATGTTACTGTTTTTTCTACAGAGCATAACAGAGAATTTTTGAAAGGGTCTTACCCTGCATCTGAGCTATTACCACAAAGTAGGGCATCTCTTTGTCCTTCCAAAATGTAAAAATGAGCTGTGTAGAAAGCATTAGAAATATATATTAATAAATCAAATAAACCTGAAAGTGCTACAAAGTAAAATAAAAATAATTTTTGTTAAATCAAAGTGGTTAGCTGATGATCACTTTGTAGATTGTTTAGGAACCTTTCTGGTTATTGTATTTTTTATTGTATGTGTATTTGATCTGACTGTAAGCAGTTCTACATATGGCAGAAATAGAAACCACTCAATGTTCTTTGGTCACAAATAGTTACATATTTTAGCCACAAATATATTAAAATAGTTTTATCAGATAATCTTACTTTCATCCTCAATGTAATCCTTCCAGTTAAATGTGCTCACTGTCATATTAACAAATGTACCATTTTCATTCATTGTGCTGTTAAAGTAGGAAATAATGTTTATTTCAAAAGTAGAATTGTCTGGAGGCCACTGCAGGCATTTATTCCTCAAGTTGCCCATGAACAGTTGCAGCCCTATTAGTGCAAATACACTCAGACAAAACACTGTCAGGATCATCACGTCTGAGAGTTTCTTCACCGATTGAATCAGGGCTCCTACAATAGTCTTCAGGCCTGCAAAGAAAAAAGATTCATAGAATTATCAAAGAGTATCTTTGTCCTTCCATATAATTAAGATGCCATGCAGACACTTAAAAAGAAATTCTTTTTTATTTTTCAAAAAGTAGAGCTTCCTGAGCAGCCTCAGAGCTTGTGAAGATGAATGAAAGAAAAAGATTCCTTTTTATGAATATGCAATGTACATATATTCCAATAAGCCAAATACATAATCTTATTCTCAAGCAGGAAACTTTATCAACCATGCTTTCCTATTATAGATTTGATTGCATTTAATATTCTGCCACTAATTCAGTTTCCAGTTAAAACTAAACATGACTTCACAACATTGTGAAGATAGCATGAGATAGAATGGCAAGTAATTTTAAAGAGAAACATAATTTGCTTTTGATAAATTTTCCTGTGCAACATTTATTTCCTCTTTGGTATCTTTTTTTGTTGTTACTTGATTATTTTTAACACTAATGACAATTTTAAGTGGTAAAATAAAGGAAAAAATTCAAAACCAAGAAAGCCATAGCACTAAAGCTTCTCTAATGTAGAGGCAAATTGTTGCAATAAAATGCAGAAAAAAAAAGCAAAATAACCCATAGGCCTCATATTTTGTTTCATGCAAAAAACTGTTAAACTCAAAGGCTGATTTTGCAAAATAAAAGAAGCCAATGCTGAAAAGGCAAAGAATGATAATCTAGGTTAATGATCCATGCCTTTTTTTTTCTTTTTTTTGGCAACATGAGCAGCAAACAGCAAGACTTATGCTCAAAGGAAATAAATTCAATGGAACAAAAGTCAGCCTCGGTGTTTAACCTCGCTCTCACCTGGAATGACTGATATTGTTTTCAAAGCTCGGAGAACTCTGAATGTTCTCAACGCTGAGACATTGCCCAGGTCCACAAACTCTGTCACATATCTGTAATAGGGGAGTTCACACACAAACACAATGACAGCACACAAAAAACAGTTGGAGATAC